>SMLS01069498.1:0-57226 GCA_004785975.1 Popillia japonica
CCCCCCAAACCATTACTCCAACAGTCCTATGTACATGCCTCTCAACAGCAAACCCCATATCGCGTCGCTTTCCACGCCAGCGTCGTACCCTTCCACGGCCATCGTGCATGCCTGGACATGATCGGAATTTGTCGCTGAAGGAGACATTATGCCATTCTGCTTCCTAACGGTGGTCCGTACTCAAAGATAGCACAGACAGACAGAGACGCAATTGCAGAAAGGTAACAGATTTTTTTTTCGGAAAAAGGTAGCAATGACAAAATACTTTAAATATTGGATGCCAAAAAATCTACTCCTTCTATGTGTAACTCTTCTAATGTCACGGAGTACATATTGAATCTTACGTTCTAATACACATGCCACAAAACTTACCTGTGATATAATAGCACCCACTACTAACATCACCAAAATCCCCATTTAGACCCGATTTATTTCCGCAATATTTACATGTACGTCTTCACCACGCACTCGTAACTTTTAATATACTTGAAACGCTACACACTCCTCTCAATTGTAAGTCGACAATTTCTGTTATCACACCAAACAACAGTTTAAGGAACATCTTTACTCTCATATCTCAATTCGAACATATGTTAAGAACAAGTCGTAAGAGCACTTAGCAAATGACATTATTCGGAAACCGTCGTATTATAAAAGCATCTCCACATTAATATACGTACATACTTACATTTGTGCTTTAGTAAAGATTATTCGCATTTAAATAAGGCGGTTGTAAAAAAAATGCGAATTCGACCAGACGGCCACACAGATATAAGCGAGTGAATAGAGTTGTGTACACAAACGCAACGTTTGGTGAATTCTGTGGTAATAAAATCGATATCAATTACCGTATGTCAACTTCTGCGTCTCATTGTCGGCATTTACTTAGTGTTAATTGAATTAAAACCGTTTTAGTTTTTTTGTTGTAGTTGCACAGAATAGTTTAACACATGCGTGTGACTGAGCCGAGCAAGTGGAGCTTCGTTAACTATCTTATTTATACGAGACCTTGTAATTAGCAAGATACGTGCGTTAATTATGACCGACTATAAATTATATTGTTAAGGTTAAACTAGTTATATTGTTATGCAAAAAAAAAATGGTTGGCATTATCTCTTATCATCAACCTAACCAATTCTCTACTTGTTCTAGGTACGAAAAGCCAACAAAGAACGACAACGTTTATCGAGATTACAACGTCGCGAAATAGGCTTGGCAACGATGCTCCTATGCGTAGTGATGGTCTTCTTCATCTGCAACCTTCTGCCTTTAATCATCAACATCATCGAACTATTCGACATCCAAATGCGCGAGATCACGCTCTCCTGTCTAATCAACACCAGCAATCTACTAGTCACCATCAATTCCAGCGTGAATTTCATCATCTACGTAACATTCGGCGAAAAATTCCAACGTCTCTTCCTGTTGCTCTTCTGTTCGCACGGCTTCTTCGGCAGCGTCGGTCGCGATTCGCCGGAAGCCACCGGACACGACGATAGTTTCATGTTGAACGGCAACAGGCAGAGCGTCCGCTTCCACCGTTACTACAACGCCAGTTTGAACAGGAGCGACAAGACGTCGTCGATCAGGTTGAACGGGACTTTAAGGGAGAAACGGAGCAGAACTAACAGTCCTGCGCCGTGCGTTTATTATCCCGCGAATAAACTTCAGAGGGAAATTAGCGCCGTGGCGTACACGACGCAATCCTCGGTGACTAATTCGGAATGGGATACTAGTACCACTTCGACGACGGGATTTTGAAGATTTCGTAAATATTTTTTTGGGAATATTTAGTGGTGTTGAATGATTTGATTTGCACTGAAATATGTAGTTTGGGTCGATTAAATTTCGAGACCGATAAGATTGAAGAAAGTCTTCAATGCAGGATGGGTACAAGTCAGTACGGTTTGTTTCAAGATATTGTACGAAACATTTTGGTATAGTTTCGGCTGAAAATTCCAAAATAAACTTGAAAATTTGGGCAACAATGTTCAATAATTCTTTAAGATTATCAGAGATGATTTCGTTGTCAACTCATTGTAGGAACGGTTTTAAGGGAGTTAAAATAGGAATTTGATCCAAAATCTATAAGCATGCCCAAGCCAAACAAAATAAGCCAATATGGAATCCTAAAAATAGTTTCAAATAATTTGATTTTAGTAAGTAAAACAGGAAGTTGCCTCAAAGCTCATATGTATAAATTTTAAACTCTGAATAAACTGTAGCATTGCCTAATCTAACTAAATCTAACTTGTCAAGTTTACCCAACCCAAACAAAATAAGCAAATATGGAATCCAAAAAGTTTTAGAAAATAATCGGGTTTTAAGTGTTTGATGAAGCAAATATAGAGTCTCAGAATTGGAGAAATTGATTTTTGACCTTGATTTTGTACGGAATTGCTTTAGACATATAATTTTTGATAAAAACTATTAAAGAGGAGAAGATTTCAGGCACATCCTCTATTGGATTTGTTCTAGTTTTTTTTTTCTTATAAAAGTTTCGACAATTGTATCAATCAATCAAAACGTCTAAAGGTTCTAACCAGAATGTTTCCTTCATTCTCAAAAAGGGTTATGCCGTTTCTAAATCTTCTTGACATAAACGACAAATGTGATCTTCAGTTTTTCAGAGCTTGTATAGATGTCAAGGACGTATGACCTGTCAAGCATCCCACATGTCCTGGCTGTTCTGCCAATTGGAGGATTTTCTGTTGTGATACCATTTGTTAATCGCTTTGTTTTAAGTTGATCTTTTGCGAAACACCACATGGATAAAGCCCAGGCCAAAGACCTACTGGAAAGCAAAATGGTTATTGTGTTCCAATTACCTAAAATGGCATACACATTTGCATTGCTAATACGCAGAAGCTGGAGTTGAAAATATATTTTTAATTATCTCATACATATCTTGAAACAAATCGTGTGATATTAATTTTACGGACCAAACAACGTGTAAATCCCCAACGAATACATAAAATCCACTATTTAATACAGGGTAAACTAAGGGTCGTACTCATAATATTGGTCATGAACTACGTCAATATACCAAAAAATTGATATTATGTACTGTGCTACCATAGTATCAACATAATGTAAATAAAATTGAGGTATATCCTTGTCTGCTTCAATAGATTATTAGAATTACTTTAAGGAAAAATAGGTCAAGCTGTCTAGTCTATCAAATTAAACCAAAGACTAATTACGTAAGAAGAAATGATTTCTCGTGTACAGTGATAATTATTACATCTCTCTCATTTGTGCTAATCCACAAAATTGTACTGTAAATAATTCGTAAATTTAAATGTCAACATATATCTTCACTAGATTACTTTAAAAAACAATGTCATGGGGAAAATATAAGCGCTCTCTATTGACGTATCTTGTAAATTAAACACTAAAATATTTAGAATCATCTAAGCAAGTGTATGTCTGTATGTATGTACGTATAAGTCAAGAATGAATAAAATAAAAGACTGTTTTACTACTATCTTGTGATTTTATTGTAAGATTTAAATTAATGTATACCTAGACTATTATATAATAGGATTCTATGCCTAAAATCTCTGGCAGAAACTCTTATAGCCTAGAATCCACACTACACATGACACTCTGACGTAATAAAGTAAAACGATAAAACTGTAATTTGTATATAAGTAGTTATAATATGAGTATTAATAGAGTTACAGTAAATTATTATAATATGTTTTATATATGTTTTAAGATGTACTACGGACGTATTCATTGTAAAATTGAGATATTCTGAGTGTAAAGTTCTGATGCAAATGAAAATTTGTATAAAATATTATGTAAAATAAAATGAGATCACTCTGTATATAATATTAGGTATAAACTAAGCACTTTCTTAGCTTTAATCGTTCCTCAAACAATATGAAAATCATCTGAATCAAAATGGTACATATATATACTTACAATTAGATATATATATACATATAATGAGAAATAAATGCTATTTAAAATTCTATGTGGAAGTTTTTATATTTATACAGTTATTGACAGCTTTCATTGCCCGGTGAAGGATGGTCAGCCTTCAATGGTTTTTGCAAAGCGTTTTGGTAAACAACCATTCGTTTAGAAGATAGCTTCGAGTAAGAACAACTTTTGTTGGGTGTGGTTCATCTACAGATGCTTATTTTTGGATTTATATGCCAAGACTCACCTCTTATGGTCTTATTTTTGATATACTTTTTTCACCAATCAATACGTGGTTTTTTGAGTAATTGTTAAATTGCGCAGAATCTAACTGACAAAGTTTTTACAGCAACATTATTACATGTTGCGCATTATGAAGTTAAATTTTAAGATCCATTCTTATGCCGTCCATCTAGTCCTGGTGGAATTGATTGTTAGCTGCCAGCACCAGAACCGTCTAGTCCCAAAAAATCAAACGCATTGTTCGTAATCAAAAGAGTAAAACATTCATAGGTTGTGTTTATCACTGAAGTATATTACGACGTTATAAGTGGCCGTTCCTTTCCAAGGAATACCTTGGAATGTCTCAGACCAGGAAGACTTTCCCAGGGGGTTGCTCTGAGATTCTTCTCCCTGTCATTGAGGTCTCCTTTATAGGTGCTCATTCTGTTCCGCAAAACGGTCTTCATTGCTTATAAATTAGTTTTCTCGTTGCCACTGATTCCAGTATGTCCTGGTACCCAGCATAGTGCAACTCTGTTCTCTCTGCCCAGATTATTTAATGTTTCCAAGCATTCCCAGACTAATCTGATGGTGTTAGAGACCAGCTCCATTATGGCTACTCGACTGTCGTAGAAAATTTCAATCCTTTGCTTCCGATAGTTCCTATCAAGATTCAGTTGAGCACATCTTCGAATAGCATTAATCTCTGCTTAGAAGACACTGGGGTAAGTTCCCATTGACTCTGAGTGTTTCATTTCCGGTCCAAATACTCCCGCACCTGTTCCTTTATCAGTCTTGGAACCATTCGTATACCATTTAAGAGTATTTCCCATTCTTCCTTATTGCTTAGCTTGGTGAGAAAGTTCTTTTCGAGGCTATACTTCCTAACTATTTCTTCCTGCGGTAGAATGAAAAGTGCGGGGACCTCCCCAGAGAGGCCCAGCCCTCTGGCATGGAATCCCAGTGAGGTTATCTAAAGTTTGAGGAGGATGTTGGTGTACCTAGGACTTAAAATAACTGCACAGGGTTTTAACTTTGGCAAATGTGGTGGACCACCAAGCAAAGAAATGAACCACACATTTGCAAAATCATTAAACAGTTCACCTACTTTTAGATATAGTAAATCATTGACCATTACACAGCACAGTGATTGCTCCATCACACCAGAATTAAAAAGAACACATCACACTGTTACTTTGATACTATGGAGTGGGTGTTAATGGAGTTCCTGAGGGTTGTTTTCAAACCAATACTTGCAATTTTGTCTGTTTACTGCACATGACAAATGAAAATGTGCCTTGCCTGAAAAAATCACTTCACTTGATCAAGCCATGCCGTACACTGAAATTTGTATTTCTGCTGCTATTCAAGGAGATTCCCCCTACCCTATTTTGTCGCCACCCGCCGCAAGCTGCCGATCAAGTTAAAAGAAAATTAAATGTCGTGGAGGAAATTACTGACACCATTGACCATGACCATTAGTCATCATGAAAATTTTATGGAGATAATAATTTGATGCAGTGAAAACATTCCAAATGATATAAAACTTGCTTTTTGTATATTCTTTTTTATCTTTTTTGCGTCAGGTTAGTATAATCAAGAGCTAAACTACTTTTGCAACATATTTTTCAAAGACCTCTACGGGATTTAAAAACCTTAAATTTGTTTTACAGTCTAATAGGTCATTGGTCTAAACAATGCTTCAGGATTTGCAGTTTTTTTGGGCAAAGACTACTACACAATTTTTCCATCATTTATTTTTTTAATTTATCTCACCAGCCTTTAATTGCCTCAAATATGTGGCTTCCTTTTTCAGTTTTCTCTAAATTTGGATTTAATATTTCTCTGGTGATATCTCCTCAATAACTTCCTGCAGTGTTAGTTTTTTTTCTGAGATGGATGGAATGGTGTAGGGTCTAGTAGCAATACATTATGAAGAAGCCGTCTCTTTACCTTTATGTGTTATTGAATTTAGAAATAAACCGTTTAAAATTCCATAATTTTCAAATGAAACCTATTCATCCACACTGAGTTTTAATTGAGGTAATCTTATTATCCAGATAGTTTTTCCACTTTTAGGTCAATGATAACACGCAATTCTAACAAAAGTCAAATTTATTCCAAAACCTTTACAAAATTTATAATCTGGTTTTCGTAACAACTTCTTCAGTGGAATAAAATTGACATTTATTTAGTGTCAAAATATAAATAAATAACTAGCCATGCCTATCAACAAAATTATCTACAGACAAAGAAATTCAGTGATATATAGGATTATGTTTACAATATATTGGACAATTTAAGATATTCTGAAATGTAAAATTTATAATCAACACTAATGTTCCTTATATCAATGTATTTTTTTGTCAAGCTCTAACAATTCTGTTCGAGGACTAGGGAAAAACATGGCAAAAAAACCTAGTCAAGAGCTTAATTTTATAAAATGCAGGCGTGATTAGGTGATTACATTATTATAAATAATACTTAAATTTTCTATATCTGTTCTAAAATTGACCGCGTTATTTTATTTTTCTATGTATATCATTTCATATATTAATCTTTTTTTATAACTATTTTCTTTTTTTTAAATCTTAACATTTTCATAATCAAAGTTATGTCGTAATTCTTTAGAATGCTTAGACAAAGCAGTTTCCGCGGTTATGTTATGCGTTACAGTGTATTGATGATTATACAGTCGTTTTCTTAGATACTGTTTAGTTTGCCCTACGTAACATTTATTACAGTCTTTACATTCTAATTTATATACGACATTACTTTGATTATCTTTTTTAATCTTAGTTTTTAAATTTGTAAATAACTGTCTGTTATTGTATGGTGTAAATGTAATGTTTATATCTGATTTTTTAAATTCGTATTTAATTTTGTCACTTAAGTCGTTAATGTATGGAATTGTGTGATATATTTTACTATTTTGTTTATTGCCTGTGTTGTATATTTTATGTATTCGTTTTTTTATTAATTTCTCGTAAAATTCTTTTGGATAACTATTTTTGTCCAAAATTGATCTAACTTTGCTTAAATTCTCTTTTCTAAAATCAGGATGTGCTAATTTAATAGCTTGGTCAACTATTAATTACGCTTTTTTTAAAATTTACGGAAGTGTTTGAATAGTAGTTTAGGTGTCTGTTGCTACTAGTGTCTTTTATGTACCAATTCGTTTTTATGTTCGTGTTATTATGTATGATTTTAACATTTAAAAAATTTATAGAATTTTGATTCTCTTTTTCAAACGTAAATTTTAATCTGTCATGATAGGAATTAAATGTGTGTATAACATGTTCAATTTTACCTAACGGTATGCAACATATACAATCATCTACATACCGTTTGTAAAATTCAACATGACAATTTAGTTTATTTAAAGAATCTTGCTCAAGATCCTCCATTACTAAATTTGCTATCACTGCAGATAATGGAGAACCCATCGCAGTTCCAAAAATTTGTTTGTATATTGTGTCTTTGTATTGAAAATATGTAGAATTTAAGCAAAGTTTTGCAGCCAACATGAATTCATTTTTCGGTAAATTTGTATGATTTTTTATTAAATCCCATTTTTTATCGATACTAGATAAAGCTAAATCTAAAGGTACATTAGTGAACAATGATACCACATCTAAACTTACTAATTCGTAATTATGTGGTACCATTTTTTTATTTATGTATTTAACAAATTCCCACGAATTTTTTATACTATTCTCTGAATTTCCTACAATATTACTAAGAATTTTGGATAAGAATTTTGATAAATTGTATGTAGGTGACTGCATACAATTTACAATGGGCCTTAAAGGAATATTAGGTTTATGAACTTTAGGTATACCGTAAATACGCGGTGTTATAGCGTTATTTATTTTTAACTTTTTTGAAACCGACTCGTCTATATAATTATTATTTAACCAACTACTAATTAGTTGATTATTTTCACTTTGAATTTTATTTGTGGGATCTTTTTGTAAAATAGCATATGTGTTGTTGTCATTTAATAATGAATTCATTTTGGCTTCATAATCAATTTTGTACATAACAATCGTCTTTTCGCCTTTATCGGCTTTAGTAATTATAATATCCTTATTACTTTTTAAAAACCGTTTGGTTTCATTTAACATTAGTGTTATGATTATAAATTTTACATTTCAAAATATCTTAAATTGTCCAATATATGTATTGTAAACATAATCCTATATATCACTGAATTTCTTTGTCTGTAGATAATTTTGTTGATAGGCATGGCTAGTTATTTATTTATATTTTGACACTAAATAAATGTCAATTTTATTCCACTGAAGAAGTTGTTACGAAAACCAGATTATAAATTTTGTAAAGGTTTTGGAATAAATTTGACTTTTGTTAGAATTGCGTGTTATCATTGACCTAAAAGTGGAAAAACTATCTGGATAATAAGATAAGTTAAAAGGTCATAAAAATACATATATTAATTGAGGTAATAGGATGTTTTGATATTTTGGGGTGTCTGTATTTTCTAATCATAAAAATTGGCAAATTTGTAAGTTGCTTCCAAGACATATTTTATAGTTCAAACGTCTCTCCTCAAAGACTTGATTTGGCATTACGGCTTTGTGTAGATGTTCAATGTCTTATCTTATCTTTGAAAAGTCTCTTATGGAAAATAATTTTAGAAGAGCAAGCTTCAAACTTAACAAAGATTCTGCATGAATACCAGTCTGCATAATTCATCTAGGGAAAACTTTAACAAAAATATGCGAGTTTTATCTCCAAACTACACTCATCTTTCGTTTAGCACACGATACTTAAAACCGTAAAACTATTTAAAACTAGATCTTCAAAACACTTCAAGATATTTATTCCCTGAAATAATCTGGATAACTTTATCGTGGAACCTGCCATATTTCAACTAACAATAAGTTTAGTTTGCAAGAGATTACCGACGGAGAACCTCATTATCTAGTGTTCTATTATACTAATTCTCTACAGGAGGACTAAATCCAAGACTGCGAACGCTGAACTTATGTAAGATTATTTCGAGTTGACATCAGCTGACGTGTGTCGTTACTAAACAAATATCTTAATTAATAATTAGGTTGTAATACCTCCACGAGCAAGATTTGCTTCTAATATTATACGTAGATAAGAAATTGAATTTCCCCGAAAGCCAAAATATTAAATTTAACCTAGATTACGCAAATTTTAGAACTGTGTGAATTATTTGTTTCTACTTTGACCGCAAGTGAAGTTAATGGAATTCCTCTGTTTATAAACAAACGCTAAGTGAAGAACGTTGTTCGTAATTATGACAATTACTCTATTCTCAAAGAACTAAGGATATTGCATTCAAATGTAGCACTCCAGTTGTTAAAGGATTTTACTCCCACTCTCTTTCTTTATCTCCCTCTACATTTATAGAAGAAAACGATAATTTAAGCCTGGGGATTCTAACGAAAACAAACAATAATCATATTGGAGAAGTTTTGACTCCAATTACTTATAATTAGAATTCATTCGAGCAGGTATAACGCTCCAGTGAAGGAGAAAATTTGTATTCAGCTGTGGAAACCGCAATCTTCCGATTACTTTCATATTTTTGACAGAATTAATCTCGCATTGGACTCCAACGGAGAGGAAATTATCGAATTAATGATCTCTAAAAATTATCATTCCTTAGTATTGCAGAAAATTATTTTTTTAGATGTGCCTAACAGAAATATTGGAAAGAGAAACTGTAAATATCTAATTCAATGTCAAACACAGGGCCGTTTTTTTATGAATTATAAATGATTTTGTCGGATTCAATTTACTTTTCATTCGTGCCAGGAAACTGTGATTCATTTTTAATCATCTGCCTAGTTTTCTAGGTTTTTTCCCCAAGAAAAGGAGAAGCATTTCGTAAATATACAAACGTTTGAATGTTTAAGGATGCTGTGCTATTAATTCAATTGCCAATTCATGTATCAGTAATCTGATCTACTTTTATATGTAATATTATTGTTTCGTTCATCTGATATCTCTAATTCGCTAATAACTTTCATAAATTCGTTGGCTTTTAGGTAGCTTATCGATAGATACTACATAAATACGTGATAAGAATTTTAATTTACATATCTATAGGTGCTCGACAGCTCCTTTATTTCGTGCACTTGCCGTTTAAATGTAGTATTAATTAAAGATTTAGATCATTCACAATATTACTACTGTTATTTAATACTACTGCCTTAGTTGACATAACCCAACAGTAACTACGAGAAGTAAGGCATTGGCAGGGAAAACAGAGTTGCATTGTGTTGGGTATGAGAACACTGGGATCAGTAATCAAGAACGGCAGGGAGGAGGAGCTCCAAACATCTCATGGTCTGAGACAATGCAAGGTATTCTTTGAAAACTTAAATAATCAACGAGCAACGTTCATGCTAGAACAAGGTGGAACAGATGACTATAGCTGCGAGCAAATTCCAGTAACTCATATCTGCTATCAAGAGGCACAATAGATCACCAGATCGCAATGCAATATCACCATCAAATCTAAATTCTAATTTTACCCTTAAACAATTGGCAGATAATACATTCATGATGCCCCAAATATGGTAGACCTCTACAGGGTGATTCCATATACATAAGTGCGTAAGTTTTTAGAGTGTGATTCCTTGTTAAAAAGTAAAACAAACAGTAAGTAAACAAAAAGTAAACAAAAGCTCTTAGGCTTTAAAAGATTACACGCTTCCAAAAATTAGAAAAAGAAATTGTTTTTGGTGTTTTCTTAAAATTGCTGAAGAGTTAAACAAATGGGTTTTTGTAGGCGTGTTCTACCAATAAATAAGCTACTTATGAATATTGTTGTAACCTTCTAAGGGGGTTACATATGCAACTTCTATTCCCTTTTTTGTTAGAACTTTTTAACCAAATAAAATCGGTTCATTTAAAAATATTTTTTGAACAGGATGATTTTGTACTAAACTTTTCCAACTCTTGCGTTTTTCTCGTAAAAGTAATAGTTTCTTAATAAAAAAAACTAAATACAATATCATGCATGAACGTATCTTCTGTGAAGGATATTGAAAAAATCTAGTAGGGGAATGAAAAATCATAAGTAATATTTATTTTAACTTAAAAAACCAAAAACAATTTTTGCTCATTTTTGGAAGCGTGTAACTTTTCAAGGACGATCCTAAAAGCTTCTTTTTCAATGAAGGGTCACGCCTTTAATGTTTGACAAGGAATGAATATTAAGATGTATAAGCACCAACTGAAGAAATCATCAATAAAGTTGAAAGTTTGGTGATCATTGAGTACCAACCTTAATAAATACTTACTCGATCCGTATGTTCGCTGACGACACTATGTTGCTGGTAAAAATGTTTACGATATGGTAGAACAATTAAATAATGATTTGAGTAAATTATATCAATGGTTATGTGATAATAATATGGCGGTTAATCTAGATCAAACTAAATTTATGGTGATTGGGTCTAAATTTCAGGTAGCAGGTATAGATTTTAATAGTTTAAAAATATACATTAATCAATATAAATTAGAAAGGGTTGATAATATTAAGTATTTGAGTGTAATGATAGATTCTAACATTAACTTTAAGTCACACGTGCAATATTTATTAAATAAGATATCTAAGAAAGTTTTCTTCCTAAATAGAATAAGTAAAAATTTATCTTCATATACTTTGTTACTGTTGTACAAAGCCATTATATCACCGTATATTGACTTTTGTTCAACAGCACTGTTCAGCATAATCAGTACTGAAATGCAAAAATTACAAAAACTACAAAACAGAACATTAAGAATTATATTAAAGTGCAATAAGTATACACCGATCAAACTTATGCTCGATGTGTTGAACCTGTTAAATGTTAAGCAATATATAGTCTACAAAACCATGATCTTTATTTTTAAAATGAAAAAATGCGTGTTACCATCTTATTTAAGTGACAGAATATCGGTTGTCCAAGACATACATGAACATAATACAAGAAATGTTAAAGACCTCTATATAGAGAGATTTAGTAGGGTTCGAACATCGAGGAATGTTTTTGTGAATGGTTTCAGGTTGTTTAATGCATTGCCTCAAAGTATAAAATACTGTGATAATTTATATAACTTTAAGATAACTCTGTTAGAATACGTTAAACAAGAATTCTATTAATCCTTATTTTTAAGTGTAGGAAGATCTAGATAAATTTTGATGTAGTAGTAGCGTAAAATAGTTAATTAAATAAATGTAATAAATGTAATAGTTGTATATAATAATAGCTTTGCTAATAAATACATTACTTACTTACCTACTTACTTACTTACTTGGAAAGTAGGAACATTAGAAGCTAGTGTGTCTAAAATTCTAAACAAAGATTTGAACTGAGCAAAGCATAGACGATTTCCATGGCTGCTCAGTTTTGAAAAAGCTTTGTGTGGAAGAATCTAATGTTAACTGAGGATAAAGCTTAAGTACACTGTGTCCAATTCACGAAACAAGATTCTATGCAATTCGTAAAAACTGTCCATCGCCCAAGGAGCTAAAAACGGAATAATCTGCGGTAAAAATTGATGGTCACAGTATTCTGGGGGTTGGAAGATATTATCTTATTTGAGTATATCCCGAAAGAGACTATACTAATACAAAATTAAAATATTAGATACGCACGACTCTTATCTCCTACCAAAATTAAAAAAAAACACTTTAGATGACAAAATAGGAACTAATACCCAAAAACAGCTATGATGGGCAGTTTTCATCTATCAACCACAGCTACTAGCTAGTTTTTTAAGTAGCTTTCGACAACAGCTTCTTTACTTTGAGCTACTGCTTAAAGCTGCTTAGCTAGTTTAGGAACAAGTGTATGTAACTAGATTTTTAAAGCTGTTTCTATGGGCTAAAGTTAATTTTGAAAACAAATTAGTTGACTTTAGAAGTTAAGAACAGTTTCTCCCTTCTAAACATATTTTTAGAAGTAGCTCCAAATAAGTAGTCAACCATATAAACTAGAAAAAGGTGAGAATTTCATTTTTTCAACTATTAAAAACATTCATATTAACAACATATGTATCTAGGAGAATCTAAATTTTCAGTTATTCGTTAGTGGAAATCCTGGGTTATATATACAATGAATTTTGCCGTTCAAATTTGTCTTATACACAATAGCAGATGCGTTGAACTATAATAGCCACGCTTATTGTTAAATTAGTAATCAAAAACTGAGCATAGAAACGTACAATTTCCTTTAACGTTTCTGACAGGTAATCACAAAGAATAAAGGTCATTTTCATTATTTCATTATGCAGAAAATGAAATGACGGATGGGGCACGGTTAAGATATAAACCAGCGGAAAATAATAAAACGGATGACAACGTGAAAGTCCCCGTAAAGTGGTCAATTTAATAAAGTTGCGCAATTTTTACCCATTAGTTCTTCCCTTTCGTACTGGTTCGTTCGGCGGTCGAGACCACGACTACATTAGGCACGCTGATGACAAATAGGCAAGCAAAAACGTAAAATTTAAATTAAACTTTAAACTGCGAAGACACGATGCCGGAAATGAATTGTGAAAATGTATTTCACAGGGATATGTTCGGTTAACTTTAGGGTCTTTCTATATATGTATGTATGTATATATCTGTCCAGTAGGCATAATTGGGAAAAAATGTACATATGTATATAAAAAAATACGTAATAATTTTAAGGGTAATGATTGTTGGAGTCCTAGAATATTGTGGCTATTAATTTTATAACAGAATATTCCGTTTTTATCTTCTTGGGCGATGGAAACTCTTTAGTAATTGCATGGATTCTTGGTTTTTAAGAGGATCCCCAGTGTAATCAGGCTTTATCACCGGTGTAAGTTAAGATAAAAGAATCAAATTCTCTTCTCTACAGACAATGTTTGTTCGGAATTGACCAGCCATGGAAATCGCATATTTTGCTCAGTCTAAATCTTTGTTTAGAATTTTAGACACACTATAGTTCGTTTTTTAATTAGAAGGAGTAATTTAAAATTTCACCGCCAAAAGGAAGCGTCATCATTGGCTGTTCGTAGACCGTTATTACACAGTGAAAATGACAAGCGCTCAAGCGTCTTTACTCCATAAATTACTACTTACTTGACAGAAGTTTGACTGAAGTCAAAAATACATTACTTACCTATTTAAGTAATTTTACAAAAGTGATTACTCATGAACAAAAAAATATATAGTATGTACAATGGTATTTTTGGAATGGTGAACGTAACGAAAATGAAAATTGGCATTATTCCATAAATAATTGCAAAGAGGAATTTTAACAAAGATTTCGGAATTTCATTCTTGACAATAGTGACTGTTGTATTAGTTGTTTTATTTAGTAAAGCTTCAGATAATGTTAGTAATTATTTAATTACAACTTTTAAATACATGATTTTCATACATGCTCATTACAATTTTTTATATCAACTAACTGTCACTAAGGTTACCTCATAATACCCCAGACTACTATATTAATCTCTTAAATATCAACCTATTACACCTTCCCTTTCTTAATAAAAAAAAAACAAACAAAATTACATTACGTAGTCTTTAAATCGTTCAGGTAGTTTGAGGTTTGCTTGTTGCAATTGCTCTCTCTTTAGAAGCATTACGGTCTATATCTAATGCTTTATAATTATTATCCTTAGAAGTGTTTTTTTACAGTGAATTCAACTATTGATGGTTCATTCAGATTTGGTTTAAATGTAGGTAAGTTTTCAGAATAGCTATTATGTGAACGGTTACGTCTAAGAACATTACCATTTTCAGTTTTTACTAGATATGACTTTGGAGTAGAGTGTTTGTTAACAATTTGTGCTGGTTCCTATTGGTTTTGTCTGTTTAATACTATCACATTATCCCAATTTTCAAAATCTTTCCTTTCCCTAGAATGCATGTCATAGTACTGTTTGTATTTCATCCTCTGATGATCGAGTTCAGAGCGGTGCTTTGCAATATCTGGCATCAGTGGTGACTACGTACAGTTTGGTTTTTAGTGTTCTCCCAAACATAAGTTCTGCTAGAGTACTCGTCAGTCCTGTTGGAGGTGTATTTCGATAGTCCATTAAGGCTAAATGCTAATCTCCTGACTTTCTCAATATATTTTTACTAATCTGTACTGCACGTTCAGCCATTCCGTTTGAACGTGGATACAACGGACTACTAGTTCGGAAATCAAAGTTCCAGTCTCTCGCAAATTTGGTACATTCATAAGACGCAAGCGGCATATTATCGGCTATAATAACGTTTGGAATACCATGAATGGCAAAAACACTCTTCAGTTCACTTATAACATGGTATGCCTGTTTGCCTGGTATTTCCACTAGTTCCAGCCATTTAGAGTAGTAGTCTATCATTATCAAGAAGTAACTTTTGCCAACAAAATCTAATATATCACAACTAACTTTTAGTATGGTAAGTTGGTCATTTCATGTAAGATCAACGGTTCTTTTGTAGTTCGCGGTTTATATTTTTCACTTGTCTTGCATTTTACTATCATGTCGGCTATTTCCCGCGAAATTCCGGGCCAATAAACCAATTGCCAGGCCTAATACTTTGGGTCTTAATCGTTAAAAAATATAAAGCCATTACTCACATGTAATTGGTCCTGCAAGGAGTAATACTTTTTCAGTTCAGTGGTATTACACTTTTCTTTGTCTCATCCATAAGCATACATTTCTAAGACTCTGCGTAAGCCTGGATCTTGTTTCTCTCTTCCACGGAAGGTTTCAGAATAATAGCGTGCTTCGAAGGAAGGTGTACTGTAAATTACAGACCACGAACAAGTAAACCTCGTCGCAGGAACGAAAATATGATTGAGGAGGCCAGAAATATTGTCCATAAAGATGCAACTACTTCTGTACGGCGGCTATCACAGCAATTAAGTTTGAACATAGCAACAATACATAGGTACTCTTCTTAAAATAGAAGAAATGGTCCAAGAACTGCTTCCGCCAGATTATGTAAGACGATTTTGTGATTCCCTATTTTAAAAATTCTATGTTTAAAACTTTTAATTATTGTACGATACCGTAATAAATGTCAATTTTCTATGTGTCATTTTCTCCTTTCTCAAGCGTCTATAACAAAACTATTCTTTTAAGAATATATTGAGTGTATCTATTGCTTATTGTATTACATTTTTACTTCGTTATTAATATAACTATATCTGCGTTAATAAATCGATTCTTGATTAATGTTCACAATATTTTTAAATTTTTCGCCAAATCCTAACAGTAAAAATGTCCTGATGTGATTGTGTCTTGTCAGTTTACTCATGTAACCTAATTTAATTTTTGCCAATATAACACGCCCACACCACCAGCGATTGTTAGCATATCAAAAAATCTTTCTGTCAGAATAAAACTTGACATATCACGACATCTTCTTTTAAGCGATATTCGAGATGTTTTGTTTTAAACTGAATAATAACTCAACGTTTGCTTTCAAAGCAACAAAGCAACGCTATAAGATAATATTCGAAACAATACTTCTATCTTGACATTTCTGGAAATATGCAAATCGTATTGCCCTCGCAAATACGCATGCACGTGATGAGCGCGTATTGTCCTTTTCTCTTGACGTTCAATTATTCATCACGTGTAGTAAGCATAATAAAGAGAGGAGCTTTGATGTTAGACATTTTATTTCTCGTCGTTATTTCCACACAATACCTTTAAACTGTATATGTTTACGCTACATTATAATATACTGGCATCAAAATGGCGTTCCCGACGAATCCTTACACATTAATATTCAATATGAATGGAGCTGTCATAATATGCGGGTAGGTAACGTTAAGAAAGCGCTTCTTATTAAATTTTACTTAAATATCATATTACAATATACCACGAGGATATTTAATTAAAATTAAAGTCTATAGCTTCAGCATCTCGTTACCGTTTATTTATAAAGTTCGGGGTGTTAAATTTGTTGTTTGTTTGATCCATCGAATTTAACTTTCCCCGTATTAGGGCACGAACTGGATAGAAGGCACGGCAAAAGGATTTCGTTGCTGTAATTTTACTTTAACTGGGACTTTCTTATTTGTGTTTGCGGACGCTAAATTCATTCTTTACCAACACGAAATTTTCACGCCAATTAATCACATTTCTTTGACAGTCGGGATAACGCTGTGTACCTTAGATTTTTCTGCATTTTTTTAACAAAAAATAAATTAAATTTAAGAAGTAATTGGAAAAGTTTTCATTAATTAGACGACAAAGATTTCTGTATCTTTATGTCTCCGTCGTCCCGAGAAAATCTTTGAAGTTTTTTAGAATAGCGAATATATAGTTTTTTTTTCATTTTGACGAAATATACACCAGATGAGGTGTAGCTCATTTATCAGATTTATCTGATTAAAAATTCCATCTCGTATTTAAACAGGAGGTAAGAACGGATATAAAGATACACCATGGGTACATCTTAAAAGGATGTTTTCCATTACAGTAAGTAAGTAAGAAAGTATCATACGATGATTTAAATTTACCCTCTAGCAAGCCTTGAAATTACTTCTTGAAACTATTCTGTTGGTATCATCTGACAAATAAAACACATCTGTCATTAATGTATTTGTTGATTGACACACCATCATCTATT
Organism: Popillia japonica; assembly: GCA_004785975.1. Taxonomy (NCBI): domain Eukaryota; kingdom Metazoa; phylum Arthropoda; class Insecta; order Coleoptera; family Scarabaeidae; genus Popillia; species Popillia japonica. Next base: position 17,753 of record SMLS01069498.1, read on the forward strand.
AATTCATCTACCTTGCATATCTTGCCTTCTTCTTTAATCACATACCTATTCTACACATTTTGTCCACGTTTCTGAGGTTACATTTCTAACAGCGCACATACGTAGATTTAGACGATTTAGGCGGACAAAAACCTTTTATTTTCTAATTATTTTTGAATGATACAATAAATGAAAAGAAGTCCTTCTGTTGTTCAAATATGTTGTTTTATTAAAAAAAACACAAGAAATAGTCTAAAAAATTGAGTAAAAAAATATGCAAACTGAAATGCTGTTTTAGCATCAATACAAATACATTAGTTAAAAAAACACATAAAAATAGTCTACACAAAATTAAGTTATAAAAATTCTAGTTTTTTTGAAGCATTATCAATATGTACCTATATATTTTTCACATGCTTGTATAATATTCTAACCCTTCTTCTTGCTCTGACATAGGGTTTGGCGATCCCGACATTAAACGTTCAATGGTTTCAGGCAAGAATGATTTGCGTGACTTTTTTTTATTTCTCTCGAACAACTTATTAGAGGGTCGGAAGTTAACAGAAGCCGTTGATAAATATCTAAATTACATTCTTCTCTCGAAAATTTTCGGGCGTAATTTTGTCGGTAAGATCGAAAATGTTTATTACGAGCTTCCGCAGCCTCTTCGGAGAGTTGTCCGATAGGCAATATGGAAGTATGTATAATGCTCGCCCCATGAATTAAAGCTTTATGCATAGTGGGACTCATTGGATGCCACCCATACATATTTATATATAACTTGGCTGTTTCGATAGCGTATTCATCATATTTTTCAGTATTTATTCTATGGCCACTTGATATTGCCTCTAATATGACTTTCAATCTAAAAATGAGTGTAAAGTCAATACCGGTGATTTCAGCAGCTAGCTCTGGGTTCTCAAAAAATCTCCTGCTGGTATTGCCGTCATTTGTGTTCCCAACTTGAGCTTTTGGCATGTCTACTAATAAACCAGTTCGAATCCTAAATTGTTTCTGTATTTGTTTCTTTTTTTTTCTTCCAGCTGTTTTTCTTCGTGCGTCTTTCTTTCCCTGTACTTCTTAACTGGTAATTTGTAAGCCAAATGTAAAATGGATTCGAAAATTCGTATTCTTGCATGTAAAACCGACAAACCAAAATCCAATGCTTGTGGGCACAAAACAGTCTTCATATCCAAATTATTGAAGTTTTTTGACGTAGCTCCGCATATATAACATCTACTGGTAGATAGTGTATTAGTAGCAGCATTGCACACTTTACCGTCTATCATCGTCATTTTGAATATGTATTTGAATGTAAATTCTTCTTCTTGCAAAGTGACATTAGATGGATTCAGTGACTTTACTGCGTTTTCTACATAATTGATTTCATCTTTAGTAATGTCCGTCGACTCTTTTATATATCTGAATCTTATGAGCCGGCAGAATCGAGGTGAAGATGGTGTCGGATTTTGCCAGACAATCTTGTCACTTTTTGTTCCGCAAACAATTTGCAAAGGCACAAATGAGCTTACGAATAGGCTGCCATCGCAATCGGAGTCATTATCAAACCTTTGTTTGAATTTATCTTGTTGTGACCCATCACAACCCCACTTACATATTATGGTCAAGGATTTTTTTTCTATTGTATTGAGGGATTTTAATACATCTTCTAAATACAAAGACAATCGATTAACCGTTAAGTCCATTAAACATTGGAAATTACTTTCAGCACAGGTAGCTGTTACACAAACGGATTCCTTCGGATAACACTCTTTCTTTGCAGATATCAAAAGATCATAACAAGGAAAATGCTTTTTGTTTGTTTCTCGAATAATTTCATACTGTCTTCTAGTGAGGTCAGCTTCAACAAACATTTTTAGGGCTTGGAATGGCGTAAGAGGAGAGATTGTTTCATCTGCCTTAGAGCTTTTCTGTATGCACTAGCCCTTGTTGGAGAATTACTTATATCTCTAAGTACTTTTGAAGCATCTCTTTTGCCGCTTTTTTGTAACACTGATTGCGCAGCATGAACAATGATTTCATCATTCATAGTGGCGCGAACGACTGCACTTTTTCTCAGTTTGCTTCTTTGACTTAAATCTTCAAAACTCTTGGATGGCCGACCTTGTCGTTTATGTTACTGTAGCAGGATCTCAAATGTACCTGCTAACCGAGATTCATTTTGTTTTAGAAAAGCCTCTTCTATTTTATGAGCCTTAGTCCATCTTTGTTTTATTTGAGATTTTATATAAGAAAATTTGTATTTCAAGCTCTTTTTATCGTCTTCTGTTTCTCCATAATGCGATACCAAGTAGATCTCATAAGCCTCTAATTTTTCAACTAATGTTGAAAAATTTTGAGCTTGTGTCAGCTCAAATAAATACTTGCGAGTGATTACTCCCACGCCTGAAGTAGTGGAAGACCCTACAACAAGATAAAAGTATTTTAATACATAGTAAACAAAAAAATATAATTTTCATATTTTTTTCTAAAATACTTCAAAGTGATATAAATTTGTATACTGCGGTATACTGCGGCTAATTTTTGGTCATTAGAAGGCTAGATATGTATATTGTCGTGTGTAATAAATAATTTAACAGGGACGTACACTGAAATATAACAAAAATCTCAATGAATACAGAAATTTGTGAAAAATAATACTTCGGAAACGCAACATGTTTGATGAGGGTTTAATACATCACAATAACATTAGAAAATTTCTTTTTTTTGATATAAATTAATTCTTACCTGCATTTTCAAATTCCATCACAATCACTTCGATATCACAGTCCGAAAAATTAATTTTGCACTTAGAATTTGTAGTAGAAATAACAGCGCAGATAACTGATACGTACACCTTAAGCGGCAACCGAATTTCGACTGCCTGCCAAAGGGTCCGAACGCATCGGGATCGCACGGGAGGGGTTTTATGAAGTACCCTGATCTGTCCTCATGCTAAAATATTAGTGAGTCATTCATTTGGAATGTTTTAGAAAATTTACTTTTGACCGCCTAAATCGTCCAAATCTACATATGTGCAGCGGTTAACATTTCATTTCAGCTAATTTGAAGCTTTTATTTTTTGCAGTTACTTCATTTTTTATTTGTGTCCAAACTTATTCAATAGGATTCAATTCATAATGGTAAGTACAATTTTATTAGGTACTCTATTTTGCCATTTCGTCCACTGCGTATACATTGTAACCTTCGTTGTGATAATTTATTATTTCCAACAACTCTGATCGCACCATGGAGGGATCAAACGGTATTTGTTTTTGAAGTAACCATTCTTGCATTTCCGCTTTTGTGTTAAAGTTATTGGTATTTTTCCCCTTTTTCTGCTATGGTAAGTTGCATTATCCACTACAATAACACTGTTATCAGGTAATTGGTTCAAAAAGTTATTGAACCACCCTCAAAAAGATTTGCATCCAATTTTAATGGTGGGGAAATTAGTCCTCTAGCTTTATATTGACTAATAGTATGGTAAACACTTGTCCTCGAAACACTTATTATTGTTAAATATAAATGAATCGTTTATTTTTGAAAGGGCATAAATCATATTTTTTGAGAAAATTAAGAAAAAACGAATACCTTCATTAGACCTATAGTTATTCTATTCTGCTGGATATGTACAGTAGATAAGATATAATATTGGTGATACCTGCAATTTAATTTTTTAAGCTTATAGTTTCTTAAAAATAAATTTTGAAAGTAACGTTTCTGAAATGGACGTTCGATAAAACATTAATTTAAATTTATTTTATTTTCAAAAATTCTTACAAAATACATTGTCTATAATATACAGTATGCCCACGGATCGAGGTCCAAAGAGGAAAAACTTTTTTATTTTGCATTTTACAAGAAAAATGTATTCTTGATAAAAGTTTTTGCATGTCTAGGAACGGCCAAGTCAGTAGATTTTAATTACATAAACTCATAAACAAAAATGATATAACTAATAACTATTTTACTCAATCCATTCACTGCCCTTTTCAACGCACAATCCTAGCCGTCGGCGCAATTCTCTATAACTTCTTCGAATTTTTTCGAGAGTTAAAGACGTCACAGCGTCTCTAATCCTCTCCTTTAAATCTTCTACGTTCGGAGGAAGATTATTTGCATAAACTATTTGCTTCAAACGACCCCAAAGATAAAAATCAGCCATTGTTAAATCAGGGCTCTTGGTGGCCGTATCACGGTACCATTTCGACCTATCCAATTCTGTCCAAATTGCTGATTTAACCATTCAACAACAATCCTAACATAATGAGCCGGACAACCATCTCGTTGGAAATAACACCTTGCGAGGTAATCGGTAGATCGTCCAAACGTTCATCTACAAAATTTTGCAGCATATTCAAGTACGTATGCTGATTGACAGTATTATTAAAAAAATATGGTCCAATGATACCATGGTAAGAAATTGCGCACCACACAATTGCCGAATATTGTCGACTGTGAGGAATGCGAAAATTCGGATTGTAATCGCTCCAATATCTCACATGTTGAGATGCAACAGTACCATTAGTAGAAAACGTGGCCTCATCAGAAAAAATAATATTTCGGTAAAAGTATTGATTATCCATGATTTGAGCGCCCATCCACAGACAAAAATACAAACATTTCGCAGGATCTCCGGGTTCTAATGCATGATTAAAAATGGGCTTGTAGGGATGGAACTTCCTTTGTTTCAAAATCTTTTGAATGATCGATTTACTAATTCCCAGATGGACTGATCTGCGCCGCAAAGAAAGTTTGGGACAGTTCCGTACTGAATCCATTACAAGAAGAATGGCGGCGTCGTCTTCATCGCCTGCTATATTATTTTTCTTTACATCCAGTATGGAACCAATGGATAGAAATTTTTTGACCAATGCTCGTGCACCTCTATTTGAGATGTAAATATCCGGGAACTTTTGATTAAATTTTTTGACAACTCGACGGATCGCTTTATTACCTTTGCCATAGCATTGAATTAGGTAAATTCGTTGCTCTTTTGACAACATTTTCAACTATTATGGTTGATTTTTCTAACTGACAGTTAATTAGATAAATAAATATCGATAATTACAACGACAACGCAACTTAATTTCTGGAACTTTAAAAAAATTTCAAATAAAACCATCTTTTTTAGGTAAAGAAAGTTTAAAATGTTCAAAGGTAAAGCCATTAATAAATTCGCTGCTTGTCACATATCCTGGAGTTGGTTTTTGGTATTTAAAGTGAGCGATTTTTGAAATGGCAAAACAAGATTTCTCTTTTCTAGATAAGTTTTTTTTCTCGCTTTCAGCGGACAGACACGTCTTTTTATACCATTCTTGCCACCACTCCTTAAAATTCAAAATATCATTGGTTTCGATCTCTTTTACAGCGAACAAGTTCTTTGCACTGGATTTAATAATAATTTCAGAGTATTCATGTAGATAAAAAATTCTATCATACTTTTTTAGAGACCTATTTAAAACCCCGGATATTCTGTCGCTGGGCAGGAAGGAGGACGTACAGGGAAGAAATGTTCAATGTTATCAAATTTTCCGCTGTCAACAAGCGCTAATAATAGGCGTACCATAGGGTGGTGTCTATTTTGCCCCGGGCAATTATCGCAAAATATTTTTAGTTTTTTAATAGACGAGTCCATGTACGTATCTAAAAAATCTAAAAAAAAAGTACAAAATTCATTGGGGCCTTTACTGGCCCGACCTTCATGGTAGATGTAAAAGTATGATCTGTTATTTTTCATATTATGAATATAAAATACGTTGATAGTGAGTTTAGTTTTATAAAACACGTCCTGGACAGGGATGTGGAGTAAATTCAAATTTTGCATATAATCGAAGGTTAGGGCAGACAGTCATCTTGAATTTTACAGTTTTCAGTAGCGTCCTTTAAAGCAGTATAATTTTTTTTGCTCGTCTTTTATGAATTAAAAGTTCAGCAGTTGCTGCTGTTTTTGCTGCATCACCTAATGTTGGACTTTTGATCTTTAAATTCAGTTCTTCACATTAAAACATAATTCAAATTCCAATTCTACAACTGTTACTACACAAAGGAACTAAGTCAAATGACTTATGCCCATTCAGCACTAAACCAGTGTTTATATTTCATTTTTCTATGGAATAAGTATGCTGACTTACTCCTTTTCTGCACCTAAAGATGCAGTTTGATTCAAATATCATTTTATTATGGCTAACTGGGAACCGTCAAAATATAATAAAATAAAATAAAATACCAAATTTGGGCAGTGTAAACATAACCGACAACAAACCAATTGTAAGTCTATATTTTGGCGGGCTATATTCAATTCGCTCCCCTTATTTAAAAACAAGCTATAGAGTGTAGAAATATATGATCGGAAACGAATACGAATAAAAGAACTGGTTTCTTCTTTGAAGATAATCTATATAACGCAACATCAGATTTACATAAATGCACAGGATCGTAATTTAAATTTATTATTTCTGACAGAGTAAGATTAATTCCCTTACAGCTATACATATAAGTAATATAAGAGGAGGGTGTTAGACTATAGTGGATATTCGAGACGAGAGAGTATATAAAAGTGACGTAGTTTATATTAATTATTTCGAGGGAGATTTAAAGCTAGTCCGTGAGTGATAAGGGTCAAGTTGAGTGTCGTTGTACGCCGTGATAAATCAGTGAGAGCGAAATTAACTTTAGAAACTTAGTTAAGAACTAATGTTTGAATTTTTCAACTTTAAACTTAAATGATAAATAGTAATTATTATACACTAACCCTAAAGAAAGAAAAATCGTCATAATTTTTAAAGTGATTTGCCCCAATGTGGCAAAGCTTATGCTGCTAGGGATCACTATTCTAGATGCCCACAATAGACAATTTGCATCTATGGATAGCTCGTTTTTTCTCTGGAAATACGGTTTAAGACTATTGCCCTTAATGTGGCTAGGCCATCCACGTTTGGTAAGATCTAAAACGTTACTTAGTATGTGGTCTATCTTAGTTTCTGCTTGAATATCTTCGACAGATAAGGGTAAATTGTCATCTAGAGTAAACGATAAAACTTCATCATTGGAACGCGATGGTAATGGTAACCGCAAGAAACAATCTGCGTTTGCTAGTTCTGGACCAAATATCGTTTTTAACGGTTGGTGGTCTGTATACAATGTGAATGTTTGACCGTACAAGAATTTGTGAAACTTTTTCACAGCAAAAACTAGAGCTAAAGCTTCTTTTTCTACCTGTGCATAATTCCTCTCAGCTGTATTTAGAGTACATGGCGTAGAGTACATGATGCATACATAGCTGGTCTTACCTCACCATCAATTGACTGACTTAATACTGTTCCTAGACCATAAGAAGATGCGCCAGCCGCAACAATTAACTCCGCTCCCGGCTTGAAATGGCTTAAGGCCCCGCAATGTATATACCGGGTTCTTTTTTTATTGTTACACATACCCTCTATGTGTAACATTAAAAAAATAATTGTCAATGCATTGGCAACTATTCCTTTTTGGCATACGTACATGCAATTCGTGTATTAGAAAACTATTGAATTTAAGCGCCAAAGGATATTACAATCTGATTTTAAGGTTATGGTTATTTATTGTGTACTGAGTATAGCACCTATTCTAACCGCTTCTTTTTCGCGCGCTATTAAACGGGCACTGCTAGAACTATTATTTTTCTGGTACTACACCACCACTGCCACCTTTTCATCTTTGTTGTATTTATTCATCGTTTAAATAAATTATTATTAATTTTCAATACAATGTATGTAAAATACGTGAATAAAAATTGTGAAATATTTGACAAAAAAATGTTTTCTTTATTCCATGGTAACGATTTAAGAATTACATCTAATGTATGTATTTTTGTTTTTGATGTATAACTGGTTGCCCACCATGCTGCTAATGGATTGACAATTATCTTTTTATGGTTACACATAGGGGAGGTGCATATGTGTAACAATAAAAAAGAACCCGGTATAACAGACTTAACGTTAATATTTTTAATTAAGCTTGTTCTATTGCTCCATAACATGTGAGTGTTTCATGTTTAATTTCATGGATATACAATAAAAACGTCAGGTTATTCCTGGTCGTCAACCTTATTCGGCTAAAAAAAGTAAAACAAAAACAAGGTTTTAAGTCAATTGGGACACAATAACCATACTACTCTTCAATGGGTTCCCAGCCATCAAGAGATTGACGGGAACGAAAAGGCGGATAGGCTTGCAAAGAAGCAGCAAAAATTCCCTTTATTGGACCTAATCCATGTGTGGTTTGCAAAAGAGCACCTAAATCACACAATTAACAAATGGGAGAACAACAGAAAGGCCTCCTACTGGTAGATTACGCCAGAACAAAAGCAGTCCAAAGAACTTTTATCAGGGTCGCCTAAGTTGGCAAAGATCTGGCTATCTTTAAGCAAATGGGGCTTTTGACAGGTCATGGTGGTCTAGACGAACCAATATCATGAATAACCCTGTATATAATTACTGCACGCAAAAACAATGGTATTAGATTAGGTATTAAATTATAATAAAATATTGCTCTAACCAAAAATGCGATTATATCGATATGTTTCTACGATAAAAGAGTAAACATTAAGCAGCACATTTTATCGATAATTTATACGTATGCATCTCCTCTAAATTATATTTTACTATCTTTTCTAATAAAAATAACCGTTTCAGATTATAAGTGTGTTGATTTAGATACGTATTACAAATGTATTAATCTTAAAACTCAGATATCTGCGATTACACTATATTAGTTATCCACTATTGACGAAGTTTGTAACAGGTGGTTGTTTTCATTGTAACTAACAGAATTTATAAATGGTGAAGTACAAGCTGTCCAAACACAGAAAAAACGATCCTGACAAGGGCGTAATCGGATTATCATATAAATATTTTTCGGTACGTACATACATACATTTAGATTAAATAAAAATGTGTGATTTGACATGAATTTATTTGTTTTAATCTTCGATTATTACTGGTGAAATTCGCATTTTAAATGACAGTATGTAGCAGGTGATAGACAGTTGTAGTTATTCTTATAAACAGATTTTTAGCGATTGTAATCGTTTTATAACTAGTTGTGGATAAAATTGTTGAAATATCAATCTCCTTAAACTGTCAATTTCGTACGTTTGGAATGATTGACACCTGTGCAATTCGCGCGATAAAACAAACAATGCCAATTCGCTCAAAGAATTTTAGATTGGAAGTTATAAACTCTGTCTGAGATTGATTAAGCGTTTTCTTTTAATGCGAATGTGTTGGTTCTGAATAGAACGAATAGATCGTTTCTTTATTGGAGAAATTTAATGCCCCCGCCATCCGCCATCTATGAAGTTCTTTATTAGAGTTTGTCGTGAGGGTTTTCGTGAAAGCCTTTATTCTATTGTGTAAATCAAAAATCTATTAAGGGAAACAATAATTAAATTAAGTATGGCTATCTCAGTCGTTCATGACCTACACTAGACGAATTTGTGCTAGACGAATTTGTGCATTGCTATTGCGAAAACTAAATTTTCTTCAGCAACAAGTCCTTTTTGAAGACGTAGTATAGTGTAGCAGCATTTGCCGCCTGCCAGAATCCATGTTTGGTTTTTGATGAGGGATTTAATTTCTCCTTTGATAGCACGGTGCTATTCATCAGGATTTTCAATACTCAACACATCCCTTTTATTTCAGAAATATGATATGTCAAAGTTTTACATCCAGTTTGGAGGTGCTCTTGTCCGCCCTGTTCTTGACACTTCATGGTCATGTTATTAATTTTCTTCTAGAAGAATCCCAATATCATATTTACTACTTGTCCATTCGTGAGCAAATTTCTTCAGCACTTTCTCACTACGTCTGATTATAATTTTTTGACAATCTTGCAACTATATTCTGCATCCCTTAGAGACTTCCGAATATCCCATGAAAATAATTATCCCTATCTTATTATGAACAATTGCTTTGGCTCCAAAAATATGTAAATGCCCAGCAGATAATATTTTGTCTAATAACCATCTCTCAAATTGGATTGTCTGTTCTAAAACTCGCGACAGTGACCTGTTTGGGAGACACTTCGCAGTATTAAATGCTTGAACCCGAAAAGTATTCGGGAGGTTAGCATCTAAAAGAAGACATCTTGCCTTATTCAGCAGTATACGGTTCTTTATTTAGGCGTGTGTGTGGAGCATCTACTGTCCAGGCACCAGCAAAGCTCATTAATAAATTTGCTTCGATTTTTAAGGTTTTTTTCTTTGGTTTTGGAGAAAATGTTGTTGCAAATAACTTGGAAATGACAGTTTAATGGAGGTTTCTTGACAAATTTCTTGACACAAAATAAACTTCACCATAAACAGCCCTAATCTAGACAGAACTTGTCTATATTACATGAAGTTTTAATTTTGACAATTCGAAATATTCTCCCATTTTTTTTTAAGTTAATTCTGTTCATCATTCTGTTATAATTTCTTGAGAAGATGCTCGACGCAGACGCTTTTAAAGTTCGAAGCGTACATATTCAAGAATGGCATGAGAACGCTTACGAACATATTATAGATGATCTAGCTAAAGATTACGCAATGACGTCGATTGGTAAACAGAATTCGTCATTTGTATCGCCAAGCCTTCAAGTGTCCGTTCAGCAAACGAAACAAGAGCTGTATTTCATGGCACGTGCACCTTGCATAATTCTGAACGAATGTATAGATAAGCTGATCGTACTGCGCACCATAATGGGTGAGAAAATTGATGCTAGGTGGTATAACAAAGTCGTTTACAGACCGCCACATCACCGTTTCGCCAGTGATGAATGCGCAGACGAATTTGATATCTACGACTACACCAATAAGAGGAAACAAGCTAAAATCGTCTCTTTAATACACAACACACTGTCCAACGTGTTAGTAAACATAGAACATCATAAATCTATTGATAATTTGATGGACACCGTGGAAACCTTTGAGAGGGAAGACGCAGACGCGTTGCAGCTACTCGCTGATTTCAACGAGAACGTATTAAAATTCCTAACAGTGAGTCGCCAAATAAAAGACTCCCACGACAAGAACAGACATATATATCACAACAAGGTTAGAAAACGCAGCGAAATGGAAACTAAATACGAAGACTTAGTGATCTACTGCGATATTAAACGCCGTTACGTCCATAAGTGGGAAAACAACCGCTGCTATCTGCACAATTTTCAGCAGGACTCGATAACAAACGATCTACGGAGTATCATAGACGAGTACAACAATAAAATCATGCTGGAAAATCGTATACACCACGAAACGTGTTCTTATTTTGACGGGACATATGACTCAACCGAGAAGGATATCGAAATGTGGTTGGGCAAATACGACGAGGATTTGGAACGAATCGAAGGTGATATTTTCGAGGTTAGAATGGGCCTAGAACGTTGCGAAAATGAATTCAAGTCGCTTAAGGAGGAGTACGAGTCCCGATCGCGCGAGATGGAGACCTGGATGCAGTTTAAGGAAGAGATGCGGTTGAAGATGGAATACGAATTGAAATTGGCGGCGGCCGCGACGAAGATACAAGCGTTTTGGAGAGGTTGTATGGTACGGCACCATCTTGGGCCGTATAGTAAAAAGAAGAAAGGTAAAGGAAAGGGTAAAGATAAGAAAAAGGGGAAGAAAAAGAAGAAATAAATGATTTTTGCCCATATTTTATAATATACATAAACTGTAGATTATTATTTTGTAAAATACATATTTTCTCATTTAGTAACAACATCCCCTCTTAAAAGATATGTTGAGGGATTGTCTGATGGGAGTATAAGAAGAATTCTGTATGGAGATCATCACATCCGCCCATGCAAAATGTTGGTCAATTTGAAGACCTACGGGTAAAGATTTGCTTCAAAACATTCTTTTTAGTTTGTATCCGCAATAGAAGCCTTCCCCAAACCAGTTTGTTGGGGAACACCAAGATGGAGGGCTCTGAGAAATTTTTTAGAAATTTTGCCAGGAACTTCAAACTGTTTCTGCTCTTCTCTGCCTTGCCAGTTTTTCTTTCTTTATTCCGCATGATGGTCCAAATCATTTGATGACCGGTCTTCCATTTCGACGCAGTTTCCGTCATCAAGGCTCACAGCGTCCAGAGCTAGTATGCCTCATCATTCGTCTGTATAACTCTTCTGTGTTCGTTCCATCTTCCACACTCGAGCAGAATTTGTTTTGCAGAGTCGACCGGGCCGCAATAAATGCAGGTGCCATCATTATCCTTAGCATACTAAGAAGAGCACCCATCTCCTGCAAGCGTTTGAGTTAAATTGTTTGTAGCCTGTCTATGTCTTCAAATCCTTCATTAGCATCTTCGTTCATTTTCATCTTTCCGATCGCATTCAGCCACCTACTTTTCTATTCATTTTTCACTTATCTTACAGTTTGTTAAACCTTAAAATAAATAAAATATAATCCAGATATAAAATTTGACAACTAGATGTAACAGTAAAAGTAAATAGCGCAAATTCCATTAATAAAATTTCTATGGTGGAATTTTGGGTATGCGACCACTACGCTAAAAAACCGGACAAAAAAAAACCGAGAACAAAGCCAGAGAACTTCAGTAGAGTCACGAGTCTTTTAGTAAACGCGAAAAAAGGTTTAAATGGAGACAGCGAAGAATAATTTGAAAAGCAACAACGAAAAAAAAAACCGCAAATGCATACTCTTTCTTTACTGCTCGTAAAGTAGAATTAGCATCTGAATACATTTCGGGCATTAGAGGTACCGCTTGAAAAACTTACGATAAGTAAAAAATACGATGGAAAAACAAATTGTTTGTTTCCGAAAAATTGTGACGAGCTCGTAAAAGTGAATGAGAGATCCCGACACATTGTTAACGTACTTAACTTCTTTCTATTCTGTTTTTCGGAAAGTATAATAGAAAATTTAATTCGAACTGAATAAGGAAGAAGATAACGCAGAAAAAATGATTAATAGTAGTGTCTATTGTTGGCTTAAGTTATTAATGATGCGTGTCTTGTAATTAGAACTAGGAAAGCTAATAATAGATTCGCACAAACTGCTACATAGGTCGTTTAGAATCTTTACGACAGCAATAATAAGATTTCGAAAACACATAGGTATACGGTCGTCATGTGTGGCGAAGACGGGGATAGTAGAGGTGAACTCGGACAAAACTTACTTTCCAATGTTTTCCCTCAACTCGACTTTAGATTTGTGTGGAAAGTTACTCTGTAGTAGTGAATACCACTAGTTGGAGGGGGTGAGGTGTTTTGACCAGATAAGGATGTTGTTTAGACAGTTTAGAAAGTGAGGTTTTGCTAGTATGTATTATAAACGACTAAACTAAATTAAAAAAAAAGAATTTGAGATCCTAGCTGCTATTTATATATTTCTTGGCCAAACAAAAGTCTTTAATCAAAATATGACAATTTTGTCGTATTCAGCATGGCCAATTACATATACATACGTATATCTAAAATTTTAACTAAATCGAACGCCCTTCGAAAATTGTCAAAAATCCACATTTTTCCATACCCATCCCTTGTGTTTTTTTGAAGAAAAAAAAATCGACACTTCCGATTTCAACAATGCTGTATACAAAAAAAGTGTCAGATTTGGGCTAGAGGGATTTTGTTCGCTAAAAAATATATAAATAGCAGCTAGAATCTCGAATCCTAGCACCTTTTTAGGTTTTTCCAAGGTTTCGGTCACAAGGAGAAATATTTCTAAATGCTACCTGATATATTCTGAAAGCTCTATCAAAAGGCGTTCACAATTTTATGAATCAAATTATATTCCGGTTGGAGCCATATTCTGACTAGATAGCCAATCTACATATTGTGAGCGCCATTTCATATAGAAAACACCCGACAGGCCTTGGAGACCCTTGACTAATATTTTTTCCACCACTTCATTCCATTTTTCTCTGTCCCTGGCTCTTTTCTGCCAATTCATTACACCCATCTCTCCTAAATCTTCATTCACCACGTCTAACCATCTTTGCCTTGGTCGGTCTATTCTTCTCTTCCCTATTTCTCTTCTTAGTACCACTCTCTTCGCCCATCGGTCATCTGGCATTTTCTCAATGTGGCCCAACCACCTCGCTCTCCTCGCTCTGACCTCTTGGATGTCTGGGTAACCATAGAGCTCACTTACTTCTTCATTTGTTCTTCTCCTCCATAAATTTTCTGCTATTTTTATTCCTGTCAATATTTTTCTCAGAATCCGACGTTCCCACACTCCCAGTTCACTCTGTTCCTTTTTGTTCATTATCCATGTCTCAAAACCATATACTATTGGTCTAATTACTGTTCTGTATAATCTTAGTTTGGATGCCCGTGAGATCGCTTTGGATATGAACACTTTTCTCAGACTAGCATAAGCTCTGCTGCTCTTCATGAGACGTTTTTGGATTTCTTTCTTCTCTTCTCCTTTATTTGTGAGTATAACACCTAGATACTCGAATTGTGAACTTTCTCTTTGCCTGCTATTTTTATTTTTATGTGTGTCTCCTGTGTTCCCTTCGTATTCATTTCCATGTATTTAGTTTTTTCCTCGTTTACTTTTAATCCACTTTTTCTAGCTCGTTCTTCCAGTAAACCAACTTTTGTCAGCCCCCTTTTTCTTCTGGCTACCAGGACTATATCATCGGCATAGGCCAAGCATTGGTGTTTGCAGTGGTAAATCATTCCCTGTGTGTTTATGCCGCTTTCCCGAAGAATAACTTCTAAAATCAAGTTGAAGAGTGCTTTCCACTACTACCCAGTACCAAATTAATTAATTTCATCATATTTCAGAATATATGTAAGTTGCATTTAGAAATATTTCTCCTTGCCGAAAATTTGGAAAAACGAAATGGCGGTGCTAGGATCACGAATGCCAGTACCGATATTTCGGATTTCCTGCAGATTTTTGTGGAAAGGCGTCTTTTCCCCCTATTTCGACCTCGTATAGAGTACGAATATCACCTCCAACTCGGCGTAGCTGGCGCACCGGCATGCGGGGGTGCTAGAATCTCGAATCCTAACATTTCTTTTGGTGTTTTCTGTCAGAAGAAGAAATTCTAAATGTCAACCATTATATATTCGAAAAACTAGCAAAAATTTGCTACCCAGTTGTAATGGAAAGCCCAAAAATGTCTTAGTAAAAGGCGTCATACTGCATACGGATGTGGGGCTGTGATTGTTGCTGTCTTCAGCAGAAACTTATTGTCTACCTTTCTTGTTAGCATTGTTGACCTTGACTTTGATTTATTCTTCCTGCCGCCTGTTTCTTGTTGTTTTTTTTACCAAATTTTGGACGTTACACTGTAAATAACCTTCTTTCTAATCCTTACAAAACTTGATACTAATCCGGTTATTTTCAATGTTAAAAACTTGCATTTAACTAATATGGTTGTGAGTGATCGAATATTTATGCACACTACTGTATGTTGATTTTTTCTCATAAAAGTAATGTTTATTTATTTTTTTTTTCACAAAATATTGAAAATAAATGTAATGTCTTGTGTAAAAGCGTAAAGAAAAATAATACTTTTTAACAATATTAAACACTTTAATAATTTAATTTAAATAATCCAATATGTGCGCCATCTAGGAAGTAAACACTGAACTATTATGATGCATTGGAGAGTTACCTTCTCCCATTACAGATATCTCTATCAGTTACAGCGACCTAATATTACAGATTATGTTTTAGTAACGATATCTAGCAATAGATGGCATTAATTTCAATGCCAAATTAGTAAACTCGAGAATCCATTTATAGAAATCTGTCGACATTCTTCAGACTTTTACTTCGGAGAATGGACAATCCGTCATCGCCCCATTGTGATACATTCAAAACAATTTATCGATCTGGCTGGCTACTACTGCTACTACTACTACACGCAAATGCATAAGTACGTGAAACTGAAACCAGTCAAAGACATGCGTACGCTATACGTTAGGTGCCGCTGAAAGCCCCTACTTTTTTAACAATCACGTCAGTTGCAGCAAATACTCTCTATCATCACACACACCTGTCCAAATTCAGAGATAAAGCAATTATCCGTAGACAACATATGTATTAGTTTTAGTTATCGATGAAGTATCTAGCTAGTCGTAGGTAGTGAAACGTTTAAACGAAAAGTATTCAACACGTTCTAGTCAATACGATAATCGTTGGAAAACCTCGTACTTAACAGGATATCGACAAAATAGGGATATCTATATTGACAAAAAAAAACCAGTCGAGTGAATAAAATAAAACGAGTTTAGAGTGAAATTGTGTTGTGTTGTGTTTATATAAGGGAATTAGCTTGGAGTTTTAAGGGATTACACACATATTGTTATCGTCGTGAATAATCCTGGTTTTCGAGAAAATGTACACGTCTCGTCCTAGCTTCTACTTATTTTATCATTAAGAATACATTCAATAAATACAATCGTAATACCGAAAATATGTTATCGAATTATCAAATCGATAATATACCGGGCGACACACCGCTCTGGCTGAAAGAACTACGACTGAGAAAGCGAAACAAACAGCTGCAACAACAACACAGCAACCAGAGTAGCACCACCGCTGAATCCCCTCAGATCGGTTCTTCACCGTTCTTCGGCTCATCCACTTCTTTCTCGGTTACGTTCGGTGGAATTACAGTACAACAACCTCCGTTGACGTCGCGTTGTCATACTGCAACTACCAACGGTAGTGGTAGCGACAGTGATATTTATAACGCCGCGGTTCACACCAGCAACGACAAAGAACATAACGTGAAATGTAATAGTAACAGTGCCGATATTAATATGGTGCAGGAAAGACCGTGGATCGATCATACCGATCAATTGATCGATACGATCGGGAAAGGTGATGATTCGGATTCCTCGGAGGAATTGAAGTACGGTCCGGGAATCGTAAGTAAGTTAAAGAACCGCTACTTAAATCTTACGCTCAGAGAGACGACATGTAAGACGAGACCTTCGATCTTACATCTGCGAAAGGCTACGTCTTTAGAGCACATCCTGGACGATTACGATATCCACGATGAGAAACACGAGACGATACAAAATCGGGAGGAGAAGAAGACTGAAAGATTATTCCAACGCCACAATAACCACGCTGCGAACACGAAAAATACCAGCAACCGCTACAACAACACGAGGACCGCGTCCCGATCCGACATGAAAAGGGCTCGTTCGGTTGAAATAATATCCAACTTCGATCACGATTCGCTTCTAACTAACGTGAACGACGTAGAATGTAAACAACGAGAATCGACGTTCGAGGAAACGCAAATTATCGAAGGAAGTGGTGACAAAACCTGTAATACCGCGATTGATAAGCAGAAATCGCTCCAGATTGAAGACAACAAGAATTTCAGTAATAACATAGGAATGCGTCTAAACAGACCGAAACGAGTGCAGCCCGTTATGGACGAGAAAGAAAAACCTCACCCCGACATCGTTAAGGAGAAAATGAAGCTCTTCGAACGGGCCGAATTGCGAACGAAAGCGCCGCATTGCACCGGCGACGTCGCCGCTAAAGTTGCGGGATTTAAAAATATCATCGATTCGACGAAGGCCAGCAATAAGAAGCCGCCAATTAAACAGAAGCCGCCGCACGTCGAGAAAATTCAAAAAACCGAACGACCCAAAGTCCAGATCAGGCGTGAAACCTCCGTGGAAAAGCACAACAATCAAATCGGATCACCGATACCGCCTTTAAGATCTCCGATCAAAGAACACAAATCGGACGGTAAACAAACACCACTGCCAACATCACCGTCAATTATACCGGATGTTTCGAAAGTTACGTCACCGTACGAAGAGGTAAACGGCTCTTTAAATTCTAGTCTTTCGGAAACTCCGGATCTTATCAACCATTCATCTAGTCATCATCTTAGAATAGAACAAACCGAGAATTTTATTAAGGCAGAGAAGGAGCACGGGATTGTCGAGGAAAAGAATAGAATCAATTTGGAGAAGAGTAAAGATTTTAAAGGGAAGGAATTAGAAAATGGGGGGAATCAATTGAAAGTTGGTTCTAATTCGATTATTTACGCGTTCTCAAGCCCTAAAATTAAAGATCATCTACCTAAGATGGAGGCTACGAAGACGAAAGCATCACCAGAGATTAAAGAGAAGATAAGTCCCATTAAAGAAAAGATCAGTCCAAGTAAAGAAATTAAAGATGCCTGCCCAATTCGGGAGAAGATTAGTCCAATTAGGGAGAAGACAAGTCCAATTAGAGAGAAGACAAGTCCAATTAGAGAGAAGACAAGTCCGATTAAGGAGAGAATAATTTCGCCTAAAAAGGAAGTGATCGCGCCCAAACCAAATCAAAATCATACAAACGGTC
Organism: Popillia japonica; assembly: GCA_004785975.1. Lineage (NCBI taxonomy): Eukaryota > Metazoa > Arthropoda > Insecta > Coleoptera > Scarabaeidae > Popillia > Popillia japonica. Next base: position 36,054 of record SMLS01069498.1, read on the forward strand.
CCAGCGAACCTAGAAATAGCATCACTAACAGTGCAATACGAAAAAACCCACCGTACAAAGAAGATTTACCGCAAAATCTTGGAAATACAGTGCCAATTACTGAACAATCAAAATTAGACGTTATCAAAGACAATAAAACCGAACCTACTACACTTAATAACATAAATAAACAAAAACTAACCGACCAACCTTCGAATTTGCTCAAGAAACCTAACCAATCACCTCCTACAATTAAGGACAAGATCGTAACAGTTACGCCACAACAAAAACAAGTGAAAAACAACGAGATATCTTCGCCAGAATCGAGACATAATAATAATAAACTAAGTGATAAAGTGATAGAGAAAAACTTGATCAATAAAATTAACGGTAGTGCCTCTTCTTTGGATAAAAGTGAAAACGGTGTAGTGAATGCCGTTAAAGAAGTGCCAAACTTAACTAGGAAAAAACCAGCTGCGAAAAAGGAGCCGCAGAACAGTTTACTTTTCGATTTTACTAAACGGCAGAATGTCCCAGATTATGTTGGCAATGATGGGAATATCAAACCGAAAGAAAAATTGAGGCCAAAGGTATGATTCTCTTTTTTTTTTGAAATATTCCATTGCAAAGTTATTTACGTCTAATCTAAATGCGTTTAAAAATAATGTTTATATAACGAAATTGGTGATATCACCTTGTGATATCAAATTAAAGTTTGTTTAATTAGAGATTACGGTGAGTATGATTTAATAATTCCGTAATTTTGATTAAATTTTTGGATTTGTCTTCTAACTTTATCAGGAATATATTGATTGATTTGGTCCCAAAACCGTCTAAACAGTTCCTGGTTCTGTGGAAGTATTTAAAAAATTGGGAATAATTAAGTAATACGACATCTGCCGGGTGTTTTTTAGTTAGCTTAAAATCTGGGATTTATCCCTATGTCTTAAGAGCAACGCCCAAAGATTTGCAAAAATTGGAAGCTTTGTTTTTGAACCTTTCTTTGAATTGAAGCAGGCTTCTACCCCCTCTTGAGCCACGTGGCCATTTTTATGTGAAATTATGTACAAGATAATCAATATATTGATATTCAATTATTTGCAAAAAATAGTCTATAGCTACTCTAAGCTCTTAGTAACTTTTGTACTTAGAAGATTAACTTAGGCCTATCCTTCAAAGACATATCGGTTAGTACGAAGACCTCTTATTTTTTTCTTTGTTTTTGGCAGAACCATCAACAGCCAAGGATAGTTAAAAGTGTTTTCATTGTATTGTATTGTAAAAAAAGGGCAAAGAAACGTTTGCCGGCCTAAGACTTCACACACGCAAAGTATGTGCTCACCTGTCTCAGTTGCCTCTTTACAAAATTGGCACGTGTCTTGATCAGCTTTGCCCATCTTTTTGAGATGATAATTCAGAGGGCAATGACTAGTGTTGATCCTTGAATCTGATTTATTTAGATCAAGCAGTCTTCTATTATAATTTAGCAAGAAGTTGATCAATTTGTTTGCTTATGTTTGTCAGGGTGTTTTCCTCCAGAGGGAAGTTCATTCGCCCTGTTATTTTTTTTGGTATTTGTGCACCCTCATCAGTAAAGACCGGATTATATGCATGAAAAAAACGTATAAATATGCGCATATATATGCACGTTTTTACATCAAAATATGCAAAAAACCAAACAAATATGCAACTGAAAATTCCAAATAAAAATATAATTTCAGTTTATTACAAATAAATATGGTTTACTAAGATAATATTTTATAATGCAGGTAACAAACTAATGCATTTAAAATTGCACAAAGGTCTAAAAAGATCTCAAAATACATCCAAATCTGAACAAATATGATTAATATATTATTATTAATTTTTATAATTATAAAAGCACTTAATTACTAAATATTTTTCAAAGTTTTCTACTAAAAAATTATGTCGTTTATCTGTGAACATATGTTTATACACTGAAAATGTTCTTTCTACATCTACTGAAGTTATTGGTGCATTTTTTAGTCTACATATTGTTTCCGCACTTAAGTTGCATCTTTCGTTAAAATCACCCTTTAGTATGTTAGCAGCATCTTTTAACATACCGTATCCCGTATTTTTCGAAATTACATTTTCACATTTTTTATTTATGGTAAGCCCGATGTTACCCTGCACTTTAGCACATGATTGCTGAAATGTGTCCACATATTCAACGGATTCTATTAAACTCAAAGATGTGTTCTCCAATGCTAAAACATGTAGTTGTTGAGTGTAGGCTTTCACGACCGTAATCCATAGTAGGTATGTTTTTTTCGGGTATTGTCGCGTAGGTAACTATTCACTGTCACAGTGAATAGTTACCTACGCGACAAGACCCGAAAAAAACATACCTACCTGCTAAAATAGTTGTTGGAACAAAATCGTAGTTGCATTTAATGAATGACAATTGCTGGGGCAGTAGTTTCTCGTTGAACAATCTTTGCGATTCCGTAACACACTGAGAAGACTCCGTAATCTCTAAAACGACGGTTTTTATTTCTGCAAAATGATCAGCATAAAATATGGCAGCATTCAACCAGGTCCCCCATCTTGTGGTTACAGGTCGAGGAGGAAGTGGTCTATCTGGCAGTCGGTCCTTGTACATCTGAATACGTAGCGGAGCCTTTAAAAACACTTTCTTCACATTACTAATTAATTCGTTGACCATAGGGAATTGGTTTCGTATTTCTTCAGCAACCCTATTGAGACCATGAGCAAGGCATGTGACATGAAGTAGGTTCGGATAGAACACCTTCAAATTTATAGCACTTCGAACCATATATGGTGCTGCGTCTGATACTAGCAGTAATGTTTTCTCCAAAGGAACTGCTTCAGGCAAAAAAAAATTGCTTAATCCTTCTTGAATAAATCTTGACATTGTTACATTGTTTGTCTTTTCAAGCTGTTTTGAAGAAATTAAATATGATCTGTTAGAGACATTATCCTTCAAGATTCCAATCAAAAGATGAGCTATGTAACGCCCAGCATTATCCGTTGTCTCATCGACTACTATATAAAAATGATTATCTCCGATTAATTTCAAACAGAAATTATGCATTAATATGCAAAATACCTTCAGATATGCATTAAAAGGGATAAATGCATATTATATGCAAAATATGCACATTGCATATAATCCGGTCTTTACTCATCAGGGTGGCTAGTTGTCCACATTTCTCATGCTTTTCCGCTCTTCCCTCAAGCTTTGATAGGTGGTCAAAAGCTAAAAATGAGACAATTTTTTGTCTTGTCTTTTGATCGCAAAATAATTGCAAATTATGTTTTGTTAACTCACTGGATAACTTTTATCCAAGTTTAAAGTTACATATAACAGTTTATCTTTCTTTTCCCCTTTTTTCAACGAACTTCGACAGGTTTGATCACCTGTTGCATATGGTACAATATATTGCTTAGAGTTTTTATGTATATTCCAAAATATGTAATTGAAAATTATCATTTGCAACACAGTCGTTAATTTTCATGATAATAGTTCTCCAAGATTGAAATTATATATAACATTTTCCAAGTTTTGTCTCCCCTTTTTCGTCTGATATCACAAACTTTGGGAGGTGATCAGACGCTGAAAATGGTACAATTTGCTGTCTGGTGTTCTTAAATTTCAAAACAATTGAAGATTATTGTTTGGGAACAGACTAGCGGAGTCAATTTTTGAGGGGTGGTCAAACATTGAAAAAGGTAAAATTTGTTGTTTGGTGCTCACCAATTATAAAACAATTAAAAAATTTCATTTGACAACAGACTGATTAATTTTTTGGCGAGTTTGAAAGTTTAATCATTTTCAAGGTTTCCCAAAATTTCCCGTCCTATTCATTAATTTGGAATGGAGGTCAAATGTTGAAAATAGGTACAATTTAGTACCTCATATTTCTAGACCACAAAACAATTAAAAATTATTGTTTGACACAAATTGTATAAAAGTTTACGAACTTTATGATTGCTTTTATAAACTTTGAGACGTGGTCTAGCTCTGAAAGTGTTATCACTTGTTGTGTCAGGTCTATACATCACAGGGAATCACTCTCAATTCACAAATTTATTTCTATTCATCGTTAAAGTTACATATACATAGGTAGGTATTCAAAGTTTATCATACATTTGAGACATGTAAGAAATGGGCAAATGCAGCAAATGATAGAACTTGTCACATTTCTACACCAAAAACACCATTTAGAATTAGCTCTGTGAAGTTGGCACATGTAAATTTTTTGAAAAAAAATACGGCATTTGTTTGCCCATGTTTGCCCAAGGAAAAGTTTTTTTTGCCACCTTCCAAAAATTTTTTATTTGAAAAAACATTTTAGCTCTGTGAAGTTGGCACAGCCACATGTGAATTTTTGAGAAAAAAAAATACGGCATTCGTTTGCTCATGTTTGCCCAGGGAAAAGTTTTTTTTGCCTACCCTCCAAAAAATTTTTATTTGAAGAGACATTTTTTGGCGAAAAAATCAAAAATCGAAAAATCAATTTTTTTCAGGCTATATCGTTTGCCCAGGCGAAATTTTCGTTTGCCCACCCACCAAAAATGTTTTATTTGGGAAAAAAAAGTTTTTGGCGAAAAAACCAAAATGCAAAAAATTAACCTTTTTCGCGCTATATCGTTTGCTTATCTCTCAATTTGATTTGATTGCCCACCCTTTACTTTCATTGTAAGAATAATTAAAATATAATAAAATGGAAAAAACTCCATTCACGATGGGAAGGTGAATACATGGGACTATATGTTTATAACAAATGATGATTTTTAATGTTATAATCGCTATTTCGTTTGTCCATCTCTCGGATTCGATTGTCCAACCTCCACTTTTATTATTAAAATATTTAGACAATAATAAAATGGAAAAAACTCCAAAAAACATATAATCCCATGTATTCACCTTCTCATCGTGAATGGAGTTTTTTCCATTTTATTATATTTTAATTATTCTTACAATGAAAGTAAAGGGTGGGCAATCAAATTTGAGAGATAAGCAAACGATATAGCGCGAAAAAGGTTAATTTTTTGGATTTTGGTTTTTTCGCCAAAAATTTTTTTTCCCAAATAAAACATTTTTGGTGGGTGGGCAAACGAAAATTTCGCCTGTGCAAACATGGGCAAACGAATGTCGTATTTTTTTCAAAAAATTCACATGTGGCTGTGCCAACTTCACAGAGCTAAAATGTTTCTTTCAAATAAAGAATTTTTGGAGAGTGGGCAAAAAAAACTTTTCCCTGGGCAAACATAGGCAAACGAATGCCGTATTTTTTTTCAAAAAATTCACATGTGGCGGTGCCAACTTCACAGAGCTTTCAGAATTAATATTTGACCACCCACTCCGATTTTTATTCTACATAAAGCGAAGCTAAGATAAGAAGAAGAAGAAACGTTGCCCTACTGGTATATGTAGATGGTATGTCAGGACCACATGACTTGTCAAAAATCCTGCTAATAGTCCAAGGTTCCTCTTGCTGAAAGATCTTTGCTAACTTAAGAGATCCCGATAAAAGCCTGATATTCTCCTAATATGTTCTGGCAGTGGGAGGCCTTTCTATTATTCACAAACCACAACAGAAATCAGGTCCAATAAACGGCATATTTGCTGCTTTCTTTGTCTAGCTTATCTGCCTTTTCGTTCCCTGCAATTTATTTGTGTCTTAAAACCCACTGATGAGTAACGTGGATATTGCATCCCAATTGCCCAATTATGTTTACTTCAATAACGATTCAGGACGGAAAGCCTACAATAAACGCGTTTTATTGCAGCTTGAGTCATTACTTTTGCCCTCGATAGTACATACATCCGTGCAACAGACAAACCGACTAACAGCTTTCAGATATGTATGTACAAGGCGAGATATTCTTTCACCTGGAAATAAAATTAAAAAAATATTTCCCACGTCTGTTTTGTTGAATATAGCGCTAAATTTTACATCAAGTTTTATTCAATATTTCAGCTAATTCTCCTCGTATAAAGATTAATTATACATGATAACGCTGTGTATTTCCTCTACATAAATTTTGCTGCGTTGACTCACGATACATCCATCATTTTTACTACAATTCTTTATTCTCTTTACGGTTCTGATTTTCCTACCGTGGATATTTATATCTATATTTATTATTATTATTATTATCATTATTATATGGCTGTCGTCACTTAATACGGCCCACACTATCTCACCGTTGGACTAACAAAACCGAACGATGTTATTACGCAATTCCAATTCAATACTGTTATCAGTTACCAACGTCTTTCCAAGAAATCGAACCCGTCATTAAGCCGCATCTACTTACTGTATTCATTCAATTCATATAATTTTATTAAAACGATTTTAATTGACCAATTAATTACTTAAATCTAAAATGTACAGTTCGTATGAATCACGATCATAACCCTAGAAGCAATTAATCGTTCTTTTTCTTGCATTATTACTTGATACAATTAACTCGCGTTACATTAAATAACAATAAAAAAGATTCTGCTCCACTGATTCACCACACAAGTTAAAAACGTTGTAATTACCGTTTCAAGACACGATCGTGTGTATATGTGACAATTGAACAAACTTTTAACAATCTTAATTTGTTTAATTAGCACCCATTTTGTGTGCTCAACTTTTACTCAAATTTTAACGGCAAATATTAAGACTAAATAAACACAAAGTGAAATCCAATCCATCATACATACATGCAATATTTACTCGTATAATTGAGCAGAATGGGCGTTTAATTTAGGATTTAGTGACCTAAATAAATTTTAGAAACAAACTTAAAATTGTTAATGTTGTTTTCATTAAAACACAATAGTGGAGCTCCAAAAAAAAAACAAAAATTATTTTTAGAATACACATACACCATCATAAAATAACATGATCTTGATTAGGACGAATTAATTCGTTGTGAGTGTACGCAATTAAATGAGTTATCTTATTATCAATTACATACGTTTTAATTACATGTTTCATAATTATCTTGATTCGTCTATTTATAAAGGTTACGACGAGGCTACAATCTACGATTAGTCTGCTTTCAAAATTCTAACCACATATGCATTTAAATTTTGTAAAAAAAATCTTACTGGTATTTGTCATCTTTTTCTGTGTTACATTAAGTAAACTGATAAGGGAATTTAGTCATCAATGCGGAATTTCATCGATAAGGATTAGTTTCATATTTATTTATAATAGAAAAATATTTATTTAAATCCGCAAGTCTTTGACAGGAAACTTGTTATCTTTCAAACGGGAGAGATGTATAATAAACAGGAGAATTTAAATTATTCAAACTGTTTGTTCTAAAAATAGATTTTGTACGAGTACTGCTACCTATTTCTTGTTTTATACATAAATTCCTGAGGTCTCTTCTAAGAGGTATATGTATGTATATCCCTTCGGAGAAAGGATTGAACATAAACGCAGGTAATTTTTAAAGTAAATACAAATATTTTATTACTTGCTAAGAACAAGGGTTTTTCTTTAAATTTATTTTTATTTTTCTACATAGTCTTGTTGTAAGCCTACACACTTCTCCCAGAAATGCTCCCATCTCTTAACCGTTTTTCTCCGCAAAATAATTTTTACGAAGATGATGGTCTCCACATTTGCCGAAAATCTTTGTCCTCCGAGCGTAATTTTTAGATTAGGGAACAAAAAAAGTTACTTAAGGCCAGATCTCGTGAGTAAGGAGGGAGGGTGACCAAGCAGTTCAAACCGTAATTCGTGGACTTTCCCCATAAGAATCGCTGAGGTGTGAGACGGCGCATTGTTTTGGTGAAACAGATTTTTTTTTTAGCAAATGTGGTCGTTTTTCCGCAAATTCTACCTTTAGCTTATCAAGTAATGATGCCTAGTATGCTCCTGTAATGGTTTTTCCCGCTTGAAGATGGTCGATTAAGATAAACCCACGACTATCCCAACAAAACAGTCACTATCATTTTTCCAGGCGAAAAAGCAGGTTTTCCCTTCTTTGGAGCCGATTCCCCCCATCACAGTCCACTGTTTTGACTGTATCCACGTATCATCTACAGTCATTAATCGGTACCAAAACTCTACATAATTTATTCCGCCTAAACTGCGTCAACAGAACGTTGAAAATGTTCATTCGATCACATTTTTGGTCTAGCTTGAGCAAACGCGGCAACCAACGCGCGGGCCTGCTTTCTCATGCCTACATTTTGATTCAATATGTGACAAACACGTTCTTTAGACATATTCTCTCACTTTAATTCGACAGTCATTTAGCAGTCGTTGCAGTTTTTGGCCGTTTCGAACGTTCGTCATCTCCCAAACAGGTATGGCCTCGTTTAAGCTGCCCAAAATTTCACGGTGGTAAATGATGGTTGAGAGTCCCCGTATATAGCGTCTAACTCATCTTCGATTTGTTTAGACCGCTCGATATTCGATGTTTTCCATTTTTAAAAAAACACTCACATTGACTTAATCAAACGGTTGTCAAACAATTGCCTGACAGTTTAGTGAGGACCTGTCAAACGATGCGTAACCACATTCCCTAACTTTGACTGACGAGGGCTGCCCTCTTCACGTTAAATTAGGAAACATTTCAGACCACCCTCGTAGAGCTGATGTAAATGCATATTATCTTTATAAAAAAAAATAAAAAACGTAATAGTTTCTAAAAGTAAATTGGTTGTGTAACGTGAATTTCCAAAGCATCTAACAGGTCGTCAAAGAGCTGCTATCGATACCTTCACCTTGTGTCGCCTTGAATTTAGAATATAGAAAGTTATCAGAGCAGGTTTTACGTGTATACAGGGTGGAGGACTAAATAATCTCTTCTATTTTTTTACCATATTAAAAAATGGTTTAGATCAAACTATAATAGGTAATAGAAGTTTATCGGCCAATAACTATACCTAATAATAAGACAAAATAAACCAAAATGCTATTCAATCGTATTGGTAGTGCAATTGGTTCTAGCTACCCGTAAACAATAAGAGCACTGAGGTCTTGAGAAAATGATAACGTAGGGTATGCGTTGAAGCAGGAGAGAAGAATCCTTGGTATTATTAAGCAGATTGTTAAAACAATTTAAACGCAACTCATCTCTTCTCAATGTTAAGGAAGTCATATTATGGCGCACAAATATACTTGCAGAGGGAACACCTCAAGGAAGATAAACACCGTCCAATTTATAAGACAGACATTTCGAAAATTTGCCGTCTGTACGAGATTCACAAACGTATACAGGATACCATACTAGGGCAATATATTCAAGTTTAGAAAGAACAATAGAATAATACAAGGTTTTAATCAAATAATCTTGGAAAAACTTGAGAGATACGCATTACGAAGTCCACAGCTTTTGAGGATTCAGAACAAATTTTAGCACAGGGATATTTCAAGGAAAAGCTAGTACCAAACAATCCACCCAAATCAGCAATAACTGATTTTCGTTCAAGAAAGAAGTCTTCCATAGAGTACCTAAGATTATAGGAGGTACAGTGTAACATTTGCTAGCATTAACATAAATTTTATATCGATGAATGAGCTTGAAGGATGATTGAGCCTTCCACTGTGCAAATCTTTAATGTCAGCAGCATGGGCAGGAAGAGGATAGGCGAAAAAAGCAGTAGATCGTTAATAAATAAATTGAACAATAGAGGACTTAAATTGGAGGCCAGGCTCGGTGGTTGAATGGTTAGCATATTCACCTTTCAACCGGAAGCGGAAAAAAATAGGAAACATGCCTTCTTCTCGGATAAGGAAGTAAATCCGTAGATCTTGTGTTAATACGATGTTTGGCACATAAAAAAAACACCTTCACTCACGCAAAATTTTAGTTGAGTATACAATAAGCCTTTTAGGGTGTAGTGTATAGAGATGCATGGAAATTTCCGATGTTCCTAGATCTTGCTTGAGTGAAACAAAAGAAAAACTCAAATTGGAGCGTTGTGGGACTCCAAATCTGTGAGAAAATTTATTTATTATCTTTGTTTTTAATCTAGCATCCTCTCAGTCAAAATTTTGTCTTAAATATCTTTGAATCAAAAGCTCTCTTGAGTAAAATGTGTTTCTTCACTGTTATTATAGCTAAAATGGCATAGTTTTCCTTGTTAAATATCGACTCAAGCTCAATAGTACATATTTCAATCAAATATTTTTGTCGAATATTTTTGGATTATCAATGTTTGCTTAAATCGAATGCCCTTTTTAAGGTAAAGGTTTTCTGATTTGAATGCCGTTTGAGTCTGTTGTTTTTTGAGTAAATGTTTCTATTTGAATTAAATATTTTTAGAAGCGAATATTATACATATTATGTTTATTATTCAATGCAGTGCTATTACTTTTTGAGCCACACTGATTTCTTAAGCTGAACCCCTTTTCTGAGGTGAATGATTTTCTGAATTGATGCTATTTGAATCCAATATTGTTCTTGAGTCGATTTATTTTGCCCCTAGCATTTTATTTTTTTAAGTTTATTGTTTTTTTTTAATTCAGTCAGAATCTCATTGAGGTGGATATCCCTTGGACTAAATGTTTTTTTCAGTCAAATTTTGTTATTCTTTGAACATTATGTATGGCCTCTAGTAGGTCTTTAAGGCTGGAGTTTTATAGGGTAAATTCTATTTAACTAAAGCTTTGTATAAATTGAATTAATCACAACCGTTATGTGGATTGTATATGCCTTTTAAACGTTTAAATCAAGAAAAAAATAAAATAAAGTAGGTGAATTATGTAGAGAAACTATAGCATTTAATATGAATGACAAAGTTTCTCAAGTATGAAGTAGTGTTAGAATGTTATAAGGAATTACGAACTACCAATGACACTGCGAATTGGTTACAACAAAACTGACAAATTACAGAAAGATAGTATCCATTTATGTATAGCTACTTTAATGTCTAAAGAAAGCAAACATCAAAACAAATTCTTCGCATTCCATCTTTTATCAAAAGAAATTCCACGATCTTTAACTTTTACAAAATCGGAGTGGTTGTTTTATAACTGGCGAAAATTCTTCTAGAAGTAGACCTCGAGAATGAAGAACCAGTTTTATAAACGCCCGTTTAAAAAAAAAGTAAAAAAAAGTACTCAACTGGTTCTGAAAGAAATGACAAGTCCGTATATGCATGCATGCATACATGCAAATGCTATAAATATCCCAACTTTACCCGACAGTCTACAAAGCATTCAATGTTCTGCAACATATTTTGTTGTATTGTTGTGGAGTACTTAAACGCACTTATGTATGAAGAAAGAAACGTACGCGTGTCTTAATTTTATTTTGTAATGATTTTAATCGGGTTTTAGCTTAAATGAATCAAGGTTTTATTGAACATTTTAGAACTCTACTTTTAATGGCATTGTTTATCAGCACTTACAATTGCCTACTATCAGGATTGTTTTAATGACGTATGAGATAATTACAAGTTAAAATGAACTATGTAAATACCGCGTGGAAATATTTTTGCCTTCACTTTTTTTGTTAACACAGTAATCTATGGGTCTAACCAAAAAATAAATAGTATATAGCCTATACACTGACATAACACATACTTTCTTTGTTGCGTTATCTAAGACGACACATGGTCATTATCATTACACATGGTATACAAGGTCATCAACATAGAAATAAATCTTTTTGGACAAATGTTTATAAACACTGGTGTCGTAGAAATCGTTAACGTTCTTTATAGCGACGGTCTTGATAATCAACAATACACATTTGATTGAATCCGTTATGCGATTAATACAACATAACTGCCGCATGCTGTTTATCATTTTTTTAAACATCTTTTATGTGTAAAGGGGTAAAAAAGCTGTTCAAAAAATTAGGCGCTGTGTATGGAAATGTTTTGCAAAATTCGGTTCCGGCAATTTTGATATTGAAGATGCATCACAATCTGGAAGGCCAATAGAGACATTAATTGATGCTAACTCCTAAGATCGAAGATTTCAACTCTTCATGGCCAATTAAAAGGCCTACATTTAACTTCAAACCTCGACATTTATTCCTCATGTCCTCACGGAAAGAAATTTATGTGGTCACATTCATGTCTGTGATTTCCTTCTCAAACGTCAATCCATTTTTAGGCCCATCATTACTGGTGCCGAGAAACGGGTTGACTATAACAATGTCAAACGTAAGAGATCATTGCGTAAAAAATATGAACAAGCTCAAAATATTTTGTAAGACAATATTCATCAAAAAAAAAGATGATGCTATGTATTGGGTGGGATTTCAAAGGAATTGTCTTTTGTTTTAGTGTACTGCCATCAGCTGGACAAAATCAATGATACACTTAAACAGAAAATGCCAGAAAATGAATTGATGAACAGAAAAGGTGTAATGTTCCCATCAAGATAATACGAGACCCCATACAAGTTTGGTAACTCACCAAAAGATCTGGCACCTTCTGATTATTATTTGACCCGGGCTAGACTATACAATTTTATAAACTTTAAAGCACTTGTTTTCCTGTTTTTAATAATCGAAGCACCAGCATATTCAAATGTCATTCGTTACTGATTTGTATTATATTATCTTTACAGCCTGGTGAAGGTGGTATTATCATCCTACCTGGTGCTACAATAGACGAAAGCTTAGTGGATGACGATGAAGACGATTGGAAGAGGTTATTGGAATGTCCTCCGAGCCCTTGCAACGTCATGTTTACGAACGACAATATACTCATAGAAGGTCGATCTAGTCTTAAGAAATTGAAGAAACCAAAGGTATGTATGACAAAAATTATTATTTTGACGATAATCGAGACATCAACTAATTTTATCAGAAAACTAAATCAATCTTGAATTTAATGAGGTCTACGAAATCAATACCTACAGAGTCTTAAATTTGAATCATGACTCATGTGTGTTATTAAATAATATGTACTTTAGCCACTTTCACATAATAACAATAAAACACAAAAAACAATAAAACACAAAAACGTCCGCTTCTTTCAGTAGATTATCCAAAACGAGTGGAAATTGACAATGTCATTTTAGATACGTAACTTCGCAGAATATGGGGGTGTGGTCATTGCAAACTCCTCATTTTTTTGTTGAGGAGCAATTATGTACATTCCCAAAAAGTTGATCTTTGGGCTGGAATATATCGAAGAATATACTTAAATATTTTCGAGAATTTTTTGGTGACAGATAAATAGGTAGCAACACTGCAATTCTATTATCAAAGATTTATGACACTATTTTATTATACGCCAGGATCTAAAAGTACATTCAAGGAAACGTTGCGAAATAACTTTGTGTTTATACGAAGTATTATAATAAGCAATTAATATAAAACGTGATCTAACAGAACACACCGTTATGTCTGCACAAAAGCAAACAATGCACTTTCTTTCGTTTGTTGATACTAAATGATGTTTTGTTATGAAACGGTGACATTGGGTTAGTAGATTTTGCTTACGTAAATTTGCGGAGTTTATCAATGGCATTCGCTGAGTCAATGGTAAGTTGTTCCTGGATATGCATACAAAAGCGTGATGTTTACTATCACATTAAAAACCTGCAATAATATTAAGTATATTACAGGGTTATTTATAATTTACAATACGTTAATAAATCTATTCTTAACAATCGTTATACCGAGAAAAGTCTTCTTTTTTCTGTGTTTGCCCATATATTTTAAATTACATTCACTTTTTCTGTCATTTTCAAGAAAGAAACTCTTAATTTTTTGAGCTGTGTATATAAGTGTATGTATATCCTATGTAGGTTAAGTTTGTGTTACAAATATGCATTAAGCGATTATTATCGTCACATAATCGTTCTTCGTCATTGTATTCTCCACAATAGTGCGTGTATTGAAGAAGAAAACGCACGATACGAGAGTCGTTTTCACGTCCCAAACAATGGTGTAGATACTTGCATGTCTACTGTATTTATAGTATGTAGTTATAAGTCCAAGGCCACTATTACTAACACATGAAAGCATTCAACACGAAAAAAAACTTTTGAATAAACTTTCACATGAAGACAATATTGTATGTATGGTATGGATATGTTTCTAGTGTTTTAAGTAGATGAGGTTTGAGAAAGGAATAGATAAATTATTTATATACGAAAACTTAAATTTCCATTGCAAAAACTGTGTGACTAACCAATAATGACACAATCGGACGTATGTGTGTGATTTAAGTAGGATGTAATTTATATATTAGAAAAAAAGCTGTTGGTGGCTTTGGTCATGTACGAAAATAGTTGCCACATATTTGTAAATGAACACAACAGATCATATCGGCTTCAGAATATGTTACTTTTAATTTTTTGATTTTCAAATTGCTGTAACTTTCTCTGTAGATTGTTCGTCTTTTTCACGTCCAAAATAGAATTTTGAAAGCATCATCGCCTATAGAGATAAAGTCATAAGGTGCCAAAATCAGGGCTGTATAATCCATTAGCTCATTTTTTTTCTACCTTGTTTGAGCCTAGAATGCTTCGACTCGTCGGTTGATTTTCCATATGATACCAAGAGGTTTTGGCAAAAAATTTATTATACCAATCAGTTTGTTAGTAGTAAATAAGGACCGAGACTAAAATTGTTTATCAAATATGTATACTTATATGGAGATGATATTTGTAAACCACATGAAAAATAAGTTTTTTCCACTCTTTGTTAGTCCATAAGGCACAAAAATTAGTAGTGCTATGGTGCCAAACAAGGCATAGAAATGACGGGAACATGGGCATCTGTGGCTTTTTGATGAATCTTCTTTTTCAACTAAGTTGCCATATTCAATTGCCGAAATACGTAAATATCTAGCGACTGCTGAGAAAATTTTCGGAAGATTCACTGAAATTACGCCAAAAAACTTGAATTGAAGCCATTGTTTTTTGGTCTTAAAGAAACAATTTGCAATATTCTCCTGGAATTTTTTAGACCAACATATTACAATTGTTACAAAAACCACTTCAATTTGAAATGAAGATAAACAAACCCATTGAATTGAAGAGATTTCACCAATTCTAAATAAATAGAATATGCAGTTGATGAAAACTACCAAAGCTCTACCGTTAAAAGTCATCCCAATCCCGAAGGGCAAGGAAAAATGTATCACTAAGTTGGCTGCAGTTTGCATTAGAGGCCAATTAAGAGTTGGTTCCAAAAATTCATAGTTTAAGCATATCTAAGGTTGTATCCCTACTTGTGCATACAATGTTAACACAAATATCATTAAAAATATGTCAAAATTGCTGTCAAATACTTGTATGGGACGAGAATTTAGGGCAAATATTTGTGGTTCATGCTTAGTATTGTTTCAATGATTGTGCATGCAATTTTGACACAAATGTCATTAAAAATATGTGTAAAAATTTGCCCTATTCATTACAGATTAATTAAATACGAAATTTCAAGCTAGCAGCTGTCAAATACTTATATGGGGCGAGAATTTAGGCCAAATATTTGTGGTTCATACTTAATACTGTTCCAATGATTGTGCATGCAATTTTGAGACAAATGGCATTAAGAATATGTGTCAAAATTTGCCCTATTCGTTACAGACTTTTTAAATACGAAATTTCAATTTGGAGATTGCCAAATATCCGTACTGGGGTGGGAATCTAGACCAGAAATTTATGGTTCATGATGCTGAAGGTTGTGCCAATGCTTGTGCACGCAATGTTAGCACAGATGTCATTAAAAATATGGCAAAATTGCTTTGCCATGTCTACAATTTTCATTACAGACTAATTAAATACGAAATTTCAAGTTGATGACTGAAAGATTCCTGTATGGGGTGAAAATTTAAGTAAGAAAATTACATATGGTATATGCTTAACATTGCACTAATGCTTGTGCGCGTAATTTTGACACATATGTTATTAAAAATATGTCAAAATTGCCTTGACATTGGACACATTGGCCGCGTTCGTCAGACACAATCGCTAGGCAACTGTTGGCAACAATTCTAGTGAACGTTGACTTATGTCATTTTATGCTGCAAACGTGTTTAGCAAGCGGTCGCCATTTTTCCAACCGTAAAAAAAAATATGCTTATTGCTGCAAACGGTAATCAGTATTTGAAATTATGGCGGCAGCATAGATTGGTCACCAGATACCTATACAACTGTCAACATGTTCGTCAACCTAATAGCAAAACACGTTTGTCTACTGTGATCTGACGAACGCGGCCATTTGCAAACATAAGTTCACTGTCAGTTTCTGCATTTATTGTTGATACGTTGACACCTTCAAAAGAAAAAAAAAGAGAATGGCTATCTAGCTGATACAACTGATAATAGAACACTCTATAGCAGCTACATGGTTGCTTTATTCGACGAACGTGGTTTATGTTGTATTCAATAAATTTAGCGATAACACAAAAACACACATAGCGGCCATGCTCTCGTTCCTTTTGGAGCACAAATGGTCGAATATATCCATACCAGCTTTAGTCTGATTCTGATTGTAGTTCAGAACAATTGCTGGTTTGCCTGTTTTAGCAAGCTCATACATTGTGGAAAGCAGTAATATTCTATTTTTCTTTGGCACACGCAAACGTGATATCTGCTATTGTACAAAACAGACTACATTTTGAGGTAGGTATGTACTTGCCTTCCGGTTCTTTATAGCCAAAATTGGTGGAGAAATTTCTTTTTTGTTTTGGTAGTGTTCCAATTATTTTTTAATTCGTAAAATTTATATTCGAAAAACTTTAATTTTAATCTGTAAATGAAATTGCTGCAGCTTAATAGACATAAATTTATATATTTAGGCAATCAAATCGTTAAATGTGTGAACACTATTCAGTCACGAAGTTACATGGTTAGGAAAGCTACCAAGGAAGTAATAAACGTAAATCGTGGAAGACCACACAACATAATCTCTCTCGTTTCTTGCATTCCAAAGCACATTAAATCTATTTCTTATCTCTGTGTATCCTTGTATGTATAATGATGGCAAACATCCCATATAACCTTATCATAAAATATCGAACTTAAGCACACCTATTTATCATTTAAAATAAATAGAAGAATTTAAAACTGATGGCTGTCATCAAGTCAAGATATGTATGAATGTATCGAATGTTGTACCTTATAAATTGTCGTTCATAGAAAGTACCTACTATTAAGTATACATATATTAGGTACACATTTCCGGTACATTTTTCATAACAGCATAGATTTGCGTAATATAGGTCAATATTACGACTGGTATGTTACTATAGTAATATCCGTTTTCGATTTTTATTTTGTGACCCGCGACGTGTGTTCGTATACGATAGAATGTAACCCATCAACGTATCGTGTTGGTCAACAGGAAGTGTACGCCAAACAAAGGCGAAACCACAAAAGTAGGGCGCATTTTTCGATAAAATATTTCGACGGATAATATGCGTTCGAATTCTTCTTGTAACACACGAGCTCGGATCTATTTCGGGACGAAACAATGGGAACTATTTCTTAATTTACGAATATACAAGCCTGTTCAATTGAAACGAGCTACTGTGAATTGGAATTGGGCTAAACTGATTGAATATGATTTCAAGAACGGCTATATGAGTGTGAGGAAAGTTTAAAATCTGCATTTGGAGATCTCGCACCATCATTGGCTACTGTTTATAGATCCTATAAAGAATTTAAACGAGGTTGCAAGCCGATGGAACACAGAAAAGGAGCTGGCCCTCCTTTAACTGCTGTTAACCTAGAAAACATTGCTGCGGTGAAGAAGGTGGTGGAAGAGGACAAGTGCATTACCGAGGCAATGATAGAGTCCAATCTGAAGATTGGATCATTTATGTTTGAAAAAGGTTGTAACTTGGTTTGTACCCCATCATCTGACATATTTGCAAAAGGCAGAATGGGTTACAATTTGCCAACAAACTTTAGATATGTTGAATGTTGGAGACCATCCAATTATTTTATAGATACCGTTTTATGAAATTCTCATTCCCCAAGAAAGTCGAGTCTGGATACATGAAGATGACGAAACCTATACGATGCTGCTATTTTTTGAGCTCAAAAACCATTTGAGAGGAAACAGGTTCCAGTCAGAAAAAGAGATTTACATCGCCATTAAGTGATTTTTTGATAATATCCGAAAAGACAGCTGGTTAAACGCCTTTAAATTATGGAAGGAGAAAATGACCAAGTGCATCATTGTAAATGGCTAATCAACAGTTCGGTCTGTACTGTCATGTTTAACCTATTAACAATCTACAGCTTTAAACTATTCTCTAAGTTGCTTCCTGACCAGATTATTTATTAGTTATTCATGTATATTTATATTATAATTCTTCCTCATATACATAATTAATATACCCAACTAAAACGTAAAGATAATTGCTTATTTACGTATCAAATACACGTAATTTAGATGATTATATGACGTAGTAGAATACTAGTTCATGCAATGCTGTGTTTTGACTTAGAAATAACTTAACATGAACCGCACATACCTATCGCTTGAAAAGGAATTTTCGCCAAAGAAAACTATACATAGAGGAATGTGACTCTTTCTTACACATAGTATTAATCGAAGTACAGTTAACTCAATGCGTTCGGAATTACACTCGTGCATAAGTCCATTTCAATAACGGAGAGGTATTCCATGCTACCGATACACACATAATATTTATAGAGAATTGTATGTGGGCAATTATGTTTATGTTAAAATCCTGTTTCATGCTATTTATTATCTTAATCTCCCCTGAATTGATTTATATACACATTAATGGTTCAATTAAAATGTAAATCAGTTTTTATATCTTCGTCTGCAGAGACAGAAGTTTCCTCAATTAAAGGATGTAGGCATGTGCATATACAATAATGGTATCTAACAGAATTAGAGCAATTACTTTTGCATGTTAACACATTAGAAGACTTTATTTATACTCGCCGCGTTGGTCTTTGCCTTTTTGTACTTTCTACGTTCCATTTAAATGCAAAATCTGATATTTTTTGCTAGACAAATGAATAATGCACTCTCAGTTCGGTCATGGAAATATTCCTTTTATTATTTAATAACGGTTTTTGTGTTTACTGAACATCAAAATTTTTTGCAAGTATTTGCTGATATCCTTGTACCCTACGGCCATTTTTGCACAGTTATTGCACAACTGTTTAGAGAAGCTGGTAGCATGGATCGCAAAAAGTGTAGTGGTAGACCTACCTGCTGAAGCAGTTAGACAATTGATAGAGGAACATCCTCAAGTTTCTGTGCAACATTTAAAACAAGAGTTAGATCTTTCTTATGACGGTTGCAGATGTATTCTTAAACATGATCTAGATTTACATCCTTACCATTTGCAACCAACCCATGAAATACTACCTGTAGACGAACCAAACCGACAAGAATTTTGCCTAAAATTTATTGACCAATTTGTTGTTACTAATGCAGGTATCGAAAAGGTTATGTTTACTGGTGAATCATGGTTTCATCTCTCTAGTTATGTAAATTCGCGGAATATGAGAATGTGGAGCGCAAATAATCCGCACTTTTTTGTGGAAGCACCATTACATCCACAAAATTGCAGTTTGGGCAGCTGTTGGTCAGAGAAGGATTATTGGGCCGATATGTCAATGAAAAATACAAAGCTTGAAACAGCAGCCAGCACTACCGATGAAAATATTGGTTTTTTAAAAGAATTTTTTGGAGATCGCTTTATTAGTTTAAATACACGAACAACTTGGCCACCACGTTTCTGCGGTTTAACACCTTGTGACTTCTTTCTATGACCATACTTAAAAGAAATATTTTTGCAACTCCTGTTTTTGATCTTAGCGACCCGCAGCAAAGGATCACTAATAAGATCGACGAAATTAATAAGATGCCTAGAATCTTAGAAAATATTATTAATTCCCTTAAAAGAAGAACTCTACACTATAGAGACAAAGGTTTATTGTATTGTTATTCTTTTGATCTATACAATAGACAGAGGCTTCCTCGAAAACCCTCAGCTCTACCGAAGGCCTTCATAGATGGCGAGCATTGAATTCCTCCAAGAAAGAAACGGTTCTTTTCAGAACCAACTCATTCTAGATATGTACACAGAACATATGTATATTAGGTTAAATCGCTTAATCAATCTCAGGCATAAGTATGTAACTGATTTTATTCGATGCTTACTCTAAAAAGTTTTTTGTGGCTAAGTTGATATGTAAAATATAGGTTTATCTAATGATCAAATTTAATGGAATCTGAAGATAATAGTGTTTTATTAGTACTACTTACTAAAATAAATTCATTATTTCTAATTAAAGATTGCATTAACTTTAATAATTGTTTATATAGAAGGTTACTAACAATTACAAATCGCAATTAATTTGTTACTTCATTCAAAAATACAATCATATATAAGACTTGATATCTATAGTCGTATTGAGGTACCGTTATCAGACTTGTATTGTTTGGCAATTCACGAGGACATCTTATAGATAATTAATTTTTAATTTTAAGTGAGTCTAACGTGACTTTGTTTCTACAAATTTATATAATATCGACATTTAAATTATTAAATTTCAAAATAACTGGTGAAGAAATCGGTTTATATTTCATTTAGCTAACCTCGACATGATCACGATAAATTGTCTAAATCTAAATATGTATGTAGGACAAAAGCCCGATTTTCAAAAATAAATTATCAAATAAATATTATCTGTTCATTAATTGAGTTTAATAATAGCTATCGATTGCTTTGAAATATTTATATATTTGAAGTTGTCTTTCCTAACCCAACGATAGTTGATAATTCTCTAAATAAGGAGATTAGATTAGAAAAACTAGATATGTGTAGGTAACTAATAAACAAAATAGAAGTAAACAGCTGCAAGTATCCATCCAGCAATTTTGACAGGTTCTAGAAGACCGTTGAAGCTGATAAAAACACAATAGTTTAAAGTTAATAGAGTTTTTACCGGAGAACACAATGATTAACAGAACACTAAATCACTACCACCCACAGGACACCAAACACTTGGATAATTGCCAACGCTTTTCGACAGCAGTGCTGTCATTATCAAGGCGATAATAAAACTCTGTTTGGTGTGATTTAGTGTTCTACTTCGGCACCAAGAGATCCAGTAGATATTTGTACAATGACTAATTCTGAAGTGTACTATCAAGTGGACAAACTGAAGCATTCACTAGATTTAACTTCAGACCTTGACATATATTTCTCATGTTCTCACGGAAAGAAAATTATATGGTCTTATTCATGTCTGTGATATCCTTCTCAAACGTCAAAAAAA
>SMLS01069500.1:0-19105 GCA_004785975.1 Popillia japonica
CGTAGCAATAGTGTATTAGCAACGATAATGTGTCTAGTGAGGGTTCAGCTGATACCCTTCCACCCGTAGTTTTCAAATACCGCGTAATAATAGACTCGACGGATGAAAATAGTTCTCTTGCGTCGATGACGACACATGTGCTTTTCTATTTGAGTCTATTCTATTTTACTCTAATAAAATAATGTTTATTTTCTTGTTAATTTTTTTCTTACACCTTTAAGACTCTGTATCTTGGAAGCGTTTCCGGGCCCATATTTATATAAACTTTTTTCATTGAAACAACATGTAGAATCGTCTCCTACATTTTCAGAACTTATTTGTGAATCACCCTTGTATTCTGCAAAAACTTGATATATGACCTGTCTTAACATACGTTATCCAAACTTAGACCTGGTCGCATATCGCTGACCTGCTTTAAAGTTACTAAATCTTGCAATTTTTTTGTATTTTATTAGTTATTGGTTTCTTGCCTCTTATTAATTTTCCTTTATACTAATATGACGCATTATAGGTACCTATACGTACCACGTTCTGTGAAAGATCGTATGTTGTCACAGAATTGTAGCTGTCTAAGATTGGGAATCCTTTCTACACCATCCCCCTATTCTTAATTGTGGTAGGATAACCTTCTAAGTCTCTTACTGGCTTAATTTAGAGATTATGTAAGCATCACTCTTCTCTAGCTAAACTGATTTAATAAATCTCAAAATATTTAGATGGAAAACTGTTCAAACCCTCGATGTCATCCATCTAATGTTTGTGCTTTGTAGGTTTTCTTATATCTTATTAAGTATAACAGTTCTATAGATTCTACAGAAATGTAGGCAAACGCGGTCGTTCACCGTTTTCTGGACACCCGCTTCAGATATTCGCATAATAATCGATTATTGATTAGACTTCTGCAGATAATATTTTGTTATAAATAACAACAATAACACGAGTAGATCATAAAAATACATACAGTGCTATTTATCTGCTGTAGAATTCAGTAACATAAGACAATTCTATTTGAATGATGGATGTGCCTACAGACAAAATCACTGTGTTGATCTCGTTATCATTTTCATACAGCCCCATATACCCAGCGACATGACAAACGCCTATTTAGACTTACATACATACATACATATGTATATAGTCTCCGAGATCTATGTATGGGTTTGATGTTTTGGCCTGAGTTTGCCCAAACTTGGGCTGCACCCGAGTCAAAGTGTTTTCTGTAGTGGAACTGCTTGTATATTACTTTTAAAACTGCTTTCATCCTGTTTTTCACAACCACATCTCGGATTTTACAATTAGTAGGGTTAATCTTTTCTTATACAAATATTTTTAAGTCAATTCTGTTTTTATAAATCAAAAATACACCCAATACATATGTACCCCTAAATATACAGGGTGTCCTGGAAAATGTGGGAAATGTCTCGGACTCAGATAGAACATTAAAAAATAAGATTGCAAGTTCCCATATTTTTTTTTCCTAGCGGCCCTCCCCACGGAGATACGGCCTCTTAAAAGACGTTAAAAAAAAATTTGGATACCTTGAACATTAAGCTAATGAAAAGGTACTCTTATTCAGTATCGATAAAATGAACTGTTTTCGAGAAAAAAAATAATAAAAGAATTAATGTTATTAAATGTTTATTAAAAAGAACCGTGATTTCTAATTTTTCTTGTCTGCAACAAAGTTTGATACAAAATATATTTTGAATACTCTAACTGATACTCCTTCAATAAGCATTCGAGCATTAGCCGCGCAGCTTCATACGACAAAAACGACAATTCATAAAGTACCTACTTAAAGAACAGTTGTTACACCCTTATCATCTGCAAAAAGTGCATCAACTACTCCTGAAGATTTTCACAGTAGAACCCAGTTCGCAAACTGGCTGATAGATCAGCAACGAACAAACCGAAACTTCATTAACACTATCCTTTTACCGATGAAGCAGGGTTTACCAAAAATGGTATTGTCAATTTACATAACTCGCATGTATGGGCTGATGAAAACCCTCATGCCACTGCTGTCCATCATTATCAACATCAGTTCCAATCAATTAATGTTTGGGCAGGAATAATTGGCAATTTTTTGATAGGACCATGTGTATTGCCACCACGATTGAATGGTGCCAATCCCAAGCGTTTAACTTTATTTACAGTTCCTTCAGAACGCTTTTCGGGATTCAATAGAACATTTGCCACTTGAAATCCGCCAGCGCATGTATTTTATGCATGATGGAGCCCCACCTCATTTTAGCGTTGCTGTACGGGACCACCTAAATAACGTCTATCCAAACCGTTGGATAGGCAAAGGAGGTCCCATTGCCTGGCCTCCACGGTCTCCCGACCTAACACCAATAGATTTTTACCTGTGGGGTCATCTCAAAACTTTGGTGTATTCCTCTCCGGTTGATACTAGGGACGAACTTTTACAGAGAATCACATTTCATTGTGATGTGATAAGGAACAATGCTTGGTTGTTCTGGCGAGTACAGCAGTCCTCTCTTCGTCGTGCCCGCGAGTGTATCATAGTTCACGGAGCCCATGTTGAACCCTTTTATGAAGTTTCTAATTGATTATCTCTAATTAGCGTATTTAGGTGAATTCAGAATTAGAATAATTTAGTGTTTAATTTTCGTGTACATTATTTCTTAGGTTGTTTTTTAATAATTTCAAAAAAAAACATGGCTTTTCTAAAAATAATGTTTGTTAAGGTGCCTTTCAGGGACAAAACTGCATTTTAAGAATCTTTGTGCATTTGTTAGATTAAATAACCTAACCTAAAACTTTTCTGTTCCTTGAATGACTTTCGTATCAAACTTTGTTGCAGACAAGAAAAATTAGAAATCATGGTTCTTTTTAATAAACATTTAATAACATTAATTCCTTTATTATTTTTTTTTCTCGAAAACGTTTCATTTTATCCACACTCAATAAGAGTACTTTTTCTTTAGCTTAATGTTCAAGGTATCCAAATTTATTTTTTTAACTCCTTACCATACAGGGTGTTAAAAATGTAAGCATTAAAATGTACAACCTAGTACGCCCCTGGTAAACTAAACAAGCTAATTATGTTTTAAGGGCAGTATTTTAAGAGGTCCTTACTACTGTTAATCATATTAAATTTTCATTAAATTATATTACGTAGTTTAAAAGTTATTCAAGAAAAATTGTTTTCCAGTGGCGTCCTTTAGTAGAGAGTTAGAGGCCGTACCTCCGTGGGGAGGGCCGCTAGGAAAAAAAATTATGGGAACTTGTCATCTTATTTTTAATGTTCTACCTGAATCCGAGAGATTTCCCACATTTTCCAGGACATCCTGTATATAAGCATATAAAAATAATGAAAATAATGAATCTTAAAGCCAACACATATATCAATGTATATGAATATGTATGTATTTCGTATAGGTACAAGGTGTCACAGAATAACTATTCCTAATTTTCAGAAATGATAGATGACACTTAAATAATAGTTATTTATTATACAAGGGAAAAAAGTATTTGATTTTAGCTCGAGGTGGTGTTCCGCTTCGCGTCGGGAGACAAAACATCGAAAGCTAAAATCTAACTTTTTGCCGGTGTATAATACACAATTTTTTTCTGTGGCGCGAAAACCGACGATTTAATAATATTATTACAACATACTAAAGTCAGAAATTCAATCGATGTGAAGTTGGAAGGTTTAAACTGGTAGGCTGACTGGCCATGCTAAGGAAACATTTGACGTAATTAAATGTCTGTCAATTTAATTTTCCAATTAGGTTTAAAACTTGTATTCAATAATCAGAGTTAAAAAATGAACATTTTTAATTTAGAATTTTCTTGTACTCCATGGGAATTAGTAGAAGCAGTGAAAGTAACATCACTTAAAACTATTGCCAGGTAAATCGTGGAAAACTTACCAAATTGTACAATGCACATTTAACAACTGTCATTTTGACACATCGGGGAAAAAAGTACTCACTTTTTTACCGTCACAGAAAAAACATTTTTTTAGTATGCATGCATCATAAACCAATCAAAACACACCCATAAGCGTGCATAATCGGGCCTTTATCGCACGGCGTGCGTATAAAGGTTGCGTGGTAACAGCCAATCCCAAGCGTTTAATAGTCCAGTGAAATGTCAGGAAATGTCAAATGACATATAGGTACATGTCACTCGATAATATGTATTGGAATTATTGATTATTGATTTGAATTATTATTTGGACTTTGCAGGTATTAAACTTAATTCAGCTTCAGCAGCTAGTTTTGGAATTTCTGTCGACATTATTAATACAACAATGATGTCTAATAATTAAGTGAAATGTCAAATGACATAATATAGAGACACATCTCACTCGATAAAATGTATCGAAATTATTTATTTGATTTCTTCTAGTTAAGATTATTGTTGCATTTATACTAAAAAATATCGTATGACACAGTGCATAATTAGCTTTTAAAGCACTCGTAACGTTGAAGCCACTCCGCTTCGCGTCGTGGCTATAAACTCGTTACTCGGGCTTTAAAAGCTTGATTATGCACTAGTGTCATAATATACTATTTAATTATAAACTAGTGTCCGAAAATTTCTTGTTGTCAACATAAAACCTATAAAAATTGTTCGAAGTTACGACCACCATTTTCAATAAGTACACAAGTTGTAACGATGTGTAATTGACCGCCGAATTCTTCGAAATAACGGCGGACGTTCATGAATTTCATCAAATGCCAAAATAATTGGAGGCACTAACTCTTCTTCTGTATTAACAGGTGTCTCATAAACCAGTAATTTAATATGACCCCAAATACAAAAAACAAGTGGAGTCATATCTGGTGAACGTACATATACATACATATATCGTATTTTTATGTTGCGATTGCAAGACTATTCCAAATTTTGAGCATTATTCTCAACTCATAGATACTAACATGCACACTGCTTACTTCATTTCCGCATATAATTTCTTCGTCGTCCGGTAATTAAAACTGGTGTACGTAATAATTTTAACTATAGTTTGGGTTTTCTTTTGAGAAAAATACCATTTTTAGGAAAAAAGCATATATATTTATTTCTCTGACATTTCCAGTTGTAAGCAAATAAAAAACAAGCCTACTAAAAACATATAAGCCTCTATAAACACTATAAATCTGAAAACAATGTGTTTGTAACTAAAAAGGGAACTATATTAATCTGCATCTCTAACTAGCATCAATAATACGGTTGGGAGGAAGCCGTGGTTATATAGTTTTCTACCATATATTTATCACGCGTGTTCTCATACAATGGACGAACATTCAGTTTTAATATAAAGTTATTTAATAGAATTGCTCCTTTCTTTTCAGTCGAGAATATAAGAACAATAAATTTATAAGTGGTTTACGTATTAACCAATCTATTACTTTTACAAGTATAGTTTTCTTAATTTAATCAAATAGGTAGTGTTAATTGATATATATATTCTCTTTATGATTGTAATTAAAAGTTCTTTGTGTTAATCCTGCTTGACTTTGTTGATACATCGCAAAAATTGCTTTGCCTACATAATGCAGTAATAACTGTATGGAAACAACATTATACCAGCATGCAAAGCACTACATATAAGTGCTTTTAATCCATGATTTTTTTCTATGTAATACACTTTTATATATGTTTAATGTTATGCAATTTTTAAAATAATCATTTTATATTGCTTTGGTGTTAATATTCTCAATTTCTAAATATACAGTATGGTGGAAAACTTATCACATATAAGAGTAGCCTCCATATCAGACTTGGCCGCTCTTGCCTTATGCAGGTATAAACTGTTCTTATAATTCTGCACCTTAAAATTGATGTGCTCACCAAACTGTATTCCAGTATAGTTCAAACTTTTCTCAGCTAAACACGTTTTACATCATACTACCAAATGATAGCGCTGTTCAATGTCAGTATATCACGCCAAGAACTAGTACATATATCTTTAAAAATCTTTTACATTAATGATATTCTTGATAATGCTACATAGTACAGTACCTACTTCTTTAACGCTAATAAAGACATTTGCACAGCTCTAACATATTCACACGTACAACATACCTACATATTTTAAATGTCCATCGTATACGTTGCAAGCCAACCTTCAACCGAACATTACTTTTCTAAGCTTAACTGTGTCAATCTATTATTATATTACCACCAACTTATACTCTTGCATTCAATTCTATGTTGTCCCTTATTTTTCCACGAACCTAGCAATACCAATACAAATCACAACGAAACATCCACGCACAATCTCCTCATACATATATGTATGTCATTTTAGTGATACGGAATTATTGGATGAATCATATTCCCTGTATGGAGTAAAGTTAACTACAGGTGGTCCGAGAGCCGCACCTAGAACTGGATTTCCGCCACCTGCAGCAGTTCCATATGACACAACTAGGTAAACAATCAATCGTTACGTTTATGTCGCTATTCAGAATGTTTCTGAAAGGTCGGTTGAAGTATTAGTGATGCGATCTCTTTTGTATTCACATAGATTATATTCAAATGCTGAATGATAGAATGAAATATATTTTAAGAGTAATTACTAAACCTTCAACGCTTCTAGGATCACTCTGCATAGTAGCCATATGCAGCCGTCAGCGACGTTTGAATTTAACTGTCAGAAGTTGTAAACATATGTTTGGAAATCCTGCATTAACAGTAACCTTAGTACTTAATTGCTTCTCGTTATGTAAATGGTGCATTTTGTTTACCTAGAAAAATAACAGACTGAAACTAGAGGAATGGGTATGAAAGTGATGTAATTTTACCATTTGCCGATTGAGTATTCTATACATATACTTACAAATGTACCTTGTTAGCAGTTGACGCTTTGTAGTTTGTGTCGTAGCTTGTACGTTGCATATATGATACAGATATAGGAAACCGCAGGAGAACTATATCCAATAATTTTTGATTTATTGCTGAAATATTTCGTCTTTCAGGATCCGAGTGGAGAATATGGAACGGCAACTAGCCAATTTAACTGGATTGGTTCAGAAGGCTTTGACGCAGACACCAGCCAACTTGCAAGTGCCTGGTGGCAGAGACAATTATCGCACAGGTAACTATCACATTTAAATATTAGTTTCAATTAACTGTTATGTTTTTGCACTATTGTTAAAATGCATTTGCTTCTAGATGCTAGAAGTCTGGATAATAGTATAGTCAATACACTGATACCATTATATACGTACACGTACTCATTCTTCTAATTTAAACATTACTATTGTATATACATGCATATTAATCTATAGCGGTTAATTAATTAATTTTATAACTAGATGGATATAAATTAAATAATATAGCCTTACGTATACATACATATTTAATTAAATAATAAAACCTTGTTTAGTTACTGATAAAATATCCAATCCAGGTAGAACAGAAGCATGCCCAATAAATAAAATCTAACAAATCGATCTTTGGAAACAGTAGTACAGGTACAATTTATGACTTAACCCATTTACGGCCATAATTTCTAACTCTATGACGTACTAATTAAAAATATGGAAGAAAATTGACATACTATTTGAAATAATAATGTAGGGTTATAAAGGAGTAGTAAATAATTGTTACTCCAACAAAACCAAGAATCTTTTTATAAGTACTGCAATATATATAAAGTTCAAACAATAGTTTTTTTTATTATCATCATAATTATCATATTTATTATTATCACACATTAAATTAAGTAGTGATAGTTCCTGGAAAAACTGCAACAATATATTTAGGTACGTTTGCTCTTTGATAATCAAACAAATGTCTTCTTCTATCTCTTTTATGTTTTATTACACATAAGTTAGTAGTAGCAACTAACTAATTACTTACTACAATTATTATTATTACTGAATACCACTTGAGACAAAACGAGTTTTTCTTGGATGCGTTACTAGGATAATATTTGAGGAATTAGCTTAGGTAGTACCTTAATTTATTATACTAAAAATTACTGCCAATACATATAGCAGAACACGCAATTTGAAAGCAAATTTTAATTTAAATCAATTTCACTCTTCAATAGTTTACTAACACGTTTTCTTTAACTCTTCATTAGTTGCAATGTCAATGTCTCTGTTCTTTAGCATACGCCCGAATAACCAAAACAGCAAGTCAGTTTTACTGATCTTCCCCACCGTTAAAAGAATCTGTTTGTTGATATACATTTTATGTAAGTTTTGTTGTTTAAGCATCCTTGTAAAGGTTCTTTGCGTGTTACTTGAAATAAAACCGATATTCAGTAAAAAAAGTAAACTTTTATGAATCAGGTACATATTTTCCATTTTGTTGTATTAGCGTCTATCTATCAGTTCTCATTCAAAGAATGCAATTAATACAAAAGAACACAAAAATAACTGCGATGTCAGATGATTATCAGTGGTGATAAAATAAATACCATTGTAAATGATGGAAGCTCATAGCTATATGGTGCCAAGAATATTTTGCAATCATTTAGAGATGTGTTTGCATGATCCACTTATGATTTTCAATTTTGACCGTGTTTCCTAATTTGTTTTCGATTATTAGGCAACTGTTGAAACTAAATATCAAAATTGCATTTTTGGTACCTATATGCATATAGGAAGCAAATCAAAATATACAAGACCCCTGAATATGATGTTCCTGGTTCTTCACTCCAGAATCAATTATTTTTTTACATATAATAAATTGTTTTAAAACAGATCAATTTTCTTGCATTTGATCTATGTACACATCACAAATCTTTATTCAATAATTTGTAGTCGAGATGATGCCGTTTAACTATGCGCTGGCACCTGCGGTTACATTTTCAAGACAAGTTCTAAAGATCGTATAAAATCAAAGAAATTACTTACTTAATTACACTATCGAGTATAAATAGGAACGTAAAATCACAAAATATTGAGAATTGCAGAACTTACACGCCCAATTCATATCTTACAATTACTGTGTTGCAAGAATATAACAACTAATATTGAGATATATTTTTTACTACGAACTATATATAACCCTCCATTATAATTTTCTGTCACCGTGACACTAATTTACAGTTACGTTTAGTTCGTAGAGGCTATACTACTATAGCAACTAGAGGGATTCTACGATACTTTGTTTTGACATGTTGAATGCTGCCATCCTTTCTAAATTTCAGAAGCCAGAAACACTGTTAAACATAGACAGATATCAAAAAAACAATCCATACTACACTTTCTTACGCACATAGTACACGTACATGTACAAAATATTTTGCTTGTTCTTGTTACTAACTGCTAGAACGCTTGACTTAGTCTTGCTAACACCACCATGTTCTTCTACAGGAGATGAGTTCGATAAGAACTCCACGTCTAGTTCGACTTCTTTGCCAGGTTTGTATGTTTGTAGCTCTATAGTAAATTGAGGAAATGGTACCGGAAAATATTAAAGGATGACTTCCGTCAATTTCCTGTTATACGTTTATATTGTACAATTGGCTGTGCGGATACTAGACTAAGTATTTTTATTTGTTAGATATAATAAAAGACGTACACTAAATTCTACAATATTTCTATTCATTACTTAAGTATCGCTGTAATTACACGATTTATGTTCAAATAGTTAAAGTTGTGCACAAATTAAAAGATCAAATTCATATGTAACTTATTTGTACGAAAGTAACGGGACTCTATGAGAAAATACATTAGTTTTTGATTTCTTCGTTTATTTCCACATCTATGCCTGCCAATAAAACATCAAACAGCATCAAAAGAAGGAAACATTTATTATGAATATTATGAGTCAGCCGCAAAAACTGTGTAGTTTTAATTTTAAATTGCACGTATGCTCCTTATATTAATAGTCACCTGGCAGTTTTCCTAATTTGCGAGATTTTAGTTATTACTTTTTGTAAGAAATCCTTTTTTTGCGATATTATTCTCATGCACAGAGCTCAACAGCTGTAGTTGTAATGCTTGTTGCCTACTTTTTTGTGTATTGTATGCTTTTTTTGATTAAGTACATATGTTGAATAGCAATTAAACATTTCACAATGCTTATATCATTGGTATACTAAAATGCCATTTTTTTTTTAACAGTGACATTTTGACGTTCCTAATGATTTAGAAAAAAACATAAAATCAAACAGCTTGATATTTAGTTTTGTTTTTTCAGTTAACATACAAGTAGGAACCGTTATAAATAATTGCATCTAATCGTCCTGCCTAATTTATTAGAAAAATAAACATTTTAGACATGTTTGGTTATGGCAAACATACTAACAAAATTGCAGACATCAACGGTGCTTCATACGTCGGTGCAGTATCTACAGATGGTTTGCTGCGATCTACATTCAATTATTCAAATCTGCCATGGCATCTTCCAATCATTCCATAGTCGAATCTGCTATATTAAAAGAATTGTGTTTGGGCATGGTTAAAAGACAAAATGTGGCTGTTACCACAAACTTATACATATTTTTATTTCTAAGAATCAATTTTAACAGCATGCTATTTTACTCAGTTATGTTTGTCTCACTGCTGAAAATAACTACTATGTATTCTTGGATAATTCGGGGTCTTCTATTCGACATTGTAGTTAACAGCTCTGCGTAGACTGTATAGTAGAGGGTTATACTTTTAGCGGTAGGTTATACTTACTTCTATACTAATTGTAAGTTACCATTTAG
This sequence comes from Popillia japonica, assembly GCA_004785975.1. Lineage (NCBI taxonomy): Eukaryota > Metazoa > Arthropoda > Insecta > Coleoptera > Scarabaeidae > Popillia > Popillia japonica. The sequence continues at coordinate 10,652 of SMLS01069500.1, forward strand.
TTTAGCGGTAGGATGTATTTTGCAAGTGAGGAGCGTCCATGCAAAATCAGACATCTCCACTTTTGGCCAAAATTTAGTTTGATATGATTTCGTAGTGTTCTTAGTCGTTTGTTTCGCTTAAAATGCTCAAAATGATTCAAAGTCACTTTTATCCCATAGTAATCTGAACCACAATATGGTCAGTTCAGTTAAAATCATACATATCGAATTTGAAAATTAAACTTTGTACATCTAGCAAAACACGATAGAAAATTTTTATCGAGGATATACCACAGACGCAAGAAGTGAAAGACAGCGCAGAGCATAGTAAAGGAACTGAAGTTGTCTGTGACTGTTTGAAACACGACCATGCCGTTGTTGTATGTATTTGTTGTTTCCTGTTGTATTCTTCATTTTAATAAAAATATTTCATAGTTCCATTTTTCTAATCTCTTTCTCGTTAAAACAATAATACTATAGATAGAATTAGGGACATGTGAATTATGTATATGTTCAAACAAAGCCCGACACACTTGCAGCAACACTATTCACGCAAAACAATACATATCCACTAGTTTTTTTTTAATTTTTTCATCAAAGGTCGTACATTTTTCCATAACCATAACAGTGTTAAAAATATTATTTGCTATACGACTTGTCATATAAGTTGCACAATTATAATTGTAATACTCTTAGAATAAACTGGTTCTTTCGTTTTTCTCGAAACTACGTTCTGTGGATATGTCTGATGCATGAACGCTCCACAAGTGTTGTGTAACTTTTTGGCTTTTCACTAAGTATTTCAATTCATTAATAGATGACACCCACATAAATTCTTTCGTACTGCTGTGTAATAACGGGGGCAAACTCTGTGTGGCTGACTGATCCCTCTTCTTCTGATACCTATTCAGCAATAGATACCTGACTGTCTAGAAAGCCTTATCAGTTCAAATTCTTACATCACACACTGGCGAGTACTGAAATCTTTAAAATATGTGTCTTATGTTGACACTGTTGTCTATGTAGTAATGGAATCTCATATCTTCCATCGCCAATCTTGACGTATACGTCTCTACTGAGCATTACCGAATTGTAATGCATACCCTTAAGTTGGCATTATATTAACAAACCAGTAACGCAGAGGCTACGGGAGTAACTGTCGAAATACTTTGTACAATTACAATAAAATTGATATACCTAAGTCTCATTACTTTTCGATGTAGTCCATCAAAATTGTAATCTAAATATAGCAGCTATATTGTTGTGCACAACTTTGTAGTTAACTATTCGTTTGCTAATTATATTACCTCGGATATTTAGTGTTATTACTACCTATGATGATAATATAACTATACATATACATATATAGTTCATGTTTGTGAAGTTGAATTGTAACCATACGATGTTTGTCTATGTTGACAGATGAAACGTTTCACCGGCCAGACAGCAAAACACCTAAATTAGGCAAAGCTGGCTGTCGTAAGTTTCGCATAATAATATTTAGGCATGTTCTCTTTCGGGTCATGTTCTTATCCTTCTTTAACTAACTTCTTATATGTGTCCCATTAGTTTATCACTTACCAGTTAACGTTTGTAGTTCAATGTTTTTAGTCTAACAAAGCTAGTTACTAATAACATCACTTCTCCTTCTTGTTGTAGTTTGAGATAATTAGTTTTCTAATTCTACCTCTACTACTCTATTTTGTACCACGTAAAGTAAAGGTACCTGTCTACCCTCAAGTGCAGGGCTTGCACTACGGCCATGATTACTTATAAATAACGAGGATTAATAGAATTATAATATGTATTATATGTCTATACGCGACGCCAAACTTAGTGCAAGCCCAACTTGATCAATTAAATAATGACATTTCAAGTATATAAATCTAATAATACCACCCCTTGCATGAACTATTCCGTCCCCAGTTGGCCACTGAATTAAAAGCACCCATTTCTCCAATTCAATCTTATATTATTAATCTATTTACCAATCACAATTATTCAGAAAAGGAAATAAATCTTACTTAGGGAGTACGTAAAGCTTTCACTCTTCTCGACGAGTAATATTAAGTTTTCTAAATTTTTTCTGTTTGCAAATCAGTAGAGCTGGTGTGAATTATATAATTAATTAACTAATATCAAAAACACGCAATTAAGTCATTGGATAATTTCTTTGATTCATATGTAGGTAAGTATAGTAGGTAAGGTCATTAAACTATGTACATACATTGGAACTTCGTTTGTTTAGTAATATATGTTGATGGGATTACTACGTGAAAAGCAAAAATATAATTTTGTATATTTCGTAATACATTGTATTCTACTCGTATAATAGAAATTGTATGTATGTCATTGCTAATTATACCTACGTTTACAGTATGTACGGCGAAGAAGCTATTTGAAACATCTGTGTAATTTAGCTCATCCAGCTATATCAGATTAAATATTTTATATTTTTTATATCTTACTAAAAATACATAAATTGTCATTTTGTAATGAAGTTCGCGTAGGTGCAGAATGCAATTTATGGAAACATTTTCCGTAATACTTTTTGTTTGTCTGTCTATATTGACCTGTTCTTACCAATACTCAATACATTTAATCCGCCTTGAATATACTGTAGAGAATTGCACCTAAAGTAATAAAGAGAGAGTGTTACTTGTCTCCTGTTGTTTGTTGCATAATACTGTAATCGAAGCAAGTGGTGAACTGTAGTTCAAAGTTACTAAAAGTCCAATAGTGTTTTAATTTTATTTCATACCATTGAATAATATGACAGGCGCTATTTATAAGTTGCCAAGTAACTCTTTAACTACCAATGAATTCAATCCATATAATTCGAAAATATTTCATAATTCGTTTTTCGAATATTCATATTCGGGAAAATACACGAACATTTCTGATAACATTTTTAAACTGCTTGCTTTAATTGTTTGTAAATGTTTAATCGTCTATCCTACGTTATATACACGCCCAAGATACATAGCACGACATAAAATAGTGCATCTTATGACGTACTGTGTCAACTAGGTACTAGGTACCTTTCTAAGATATTCAACGGATATAGCAATAGATGAAACTTATTAGACAGTACTACATATGTACAACAGTATAATACTGTATAGTAACATAGATATTCCTTTTTGCCGTCCTTATTTTTATTACTATTTCCTATATTCATTTACTGTAATTCCCAATATACTTAAGATTAGTTTTCATTTTTAATTCAATATTAGAGCTTAGTACGATATTTTTCGAGTTAAATATATTTACACTTTTGTTTAATACATTTTTTACTCGTAATTTCATAAAATCTTCTAAAAATTTGAAATTCCAGCAACTTTTAAATTTCTATTCCATAATATGTACATACCTATATGCCATATGCTGTCAAAGAATACACATCACTAAACTTTTTACATACAAAAAAAATGCTCAAATATAAAATTCTTGCGAACACAACATAAGAAATCAAATTTTTTGATACTTCCTATTAAGACTAACAACTCAAAAATGGTACATTGTTGATATGACTAACAGAGAAAATATTCCAACCTGATATCACCAATTTTAATAAAAATAGGTAGAACTTCCAATTACAGTTCCATTTTGTATAGTGCATTAATGTGTAGTTTCAAAAGGGGTCGGTTACTTGGTGGAAACACCTCTCTTGTAAATTAACTTTGTCGGTGGAGTCATAAAGAAAAACAAAAGTTAAAGAAAGGAACCAAATCCATTATCAGCAGTACTAATATAATATACCAGCATATCGAACACAATGAATGTCGATAAAAAATGAGATAAAATTCCAACAACTACATTCTATAGAAATAAAACAGAAATAAAATAAAAGCGGAAAATAAAAAAATATATATTCCGCTGGAGCAAAGCATAAATAAAATTAGCACACAATTCGTAAATTGATAGATATTTGGCCATTTTCAATGCAACTGATCAGTGTTTTATTTATGGAGACAATAATGTCCTCCCCTGTTTGGTTGAAATACAACCTACCATACTTTAGAAAAATCCTTTGGTCCCTTTTGGTCGGTTCAAAAACTATGGCTTTGATATTCACAACCACGGTAGCATTTTTCTGCTTCATTTTCAACGAAATTAAATGTATTAATCTTGTATAGTGTTTAATTGAACTATTTTAATAACGAACTGACAATTTAGTTAATTTGTTTTAATAAATTTTTGACGTGTTGACGTATTTCAATGTTTATTTTTCAAAGAGTGCATTGATTTGCATTGTACAATAATTGTCTACAATGCATTAACTTGTCCATTTTAAAACTGAACATAGGAAAGAGTGAGGATGGTTAACGTTATATGTTCAGAGATAAAAAAAAACTCACGGTATGGCCGTTCAAATATAGCACTCTCTGAGATACGTGGATTTTGTTATTGCGATTAATGATTACTCCAGTATATCATTACTACCAGTATATTTTTTTCCTGTCTGACTTTACGCGAAACAGGTTCGTGAAAATACCTAACAACATCGCTATGCACCGTACGGATGCAATTTTTGGAATTCCTTTACTTCTAGGTCTAGTTTTCATAGTGCGGAGCAAACTACATATTTATGTATAGTATTATTATTAAGTTTATTCCCTTGTATAGGAAATTTCCATTAAAGCTGTTTTTTATTTAAGCCTAGCTATATAGGTACATACATTACTTTATGGACGAAAACCAAAACAAGAAATATGTACCATAGAATGATCTGATTTTGAAGATTCTTGACTACATCATTATAACGTACGAAGATATACAGAGCAACCTCTGTATATCTTCTATTGTGCATAGTTGTGGCAAAATATAGCAAATTATTACTGGGTAATAAGCCTTTAATTATTTTTCATTGAAATGGCCTCCTGGAAGGGAGTCATCCTGCATTAACGCCCTAACCGACCGCCTTACATATTTTATACAGACACAATTACGTAGATCTTCAATATAATTTGCGTGTTACAAAAATTCGGATACAAAGTCAATGTGCAATTGACAAAATGATTTCTATTTAATGTCTCAACATATAACAATATCGACTTTATATATCGTAAAGAATGAACGTAGTCATGAAATAAACGATTTAATGCTTTCTAAACCCTCAGTATTTCTTAATTGCTTCGTTACACACATTATTAATATTATGAATTTAATCTTAAATATATGTAGAACCGTACTACACACGATACTACAAATCTGTCTAAGTTGTTTGTACATAATATTCCTTGTATAAATTTCGGGCAAGTAAAATAAGAATCGACAACAATAGAAAACATCATGTAAGTTATTCATTTTACCCACTTGATTATATCTTTTCCTTGTTTTGAGTGTGTATGCTTTTGCCTTAAACATTATACATATATGTGTGTGATTTTTGTAGATAAGTCGGTTTCTTTCGAGAAATCGGTTTCATTCAGTGATGAGCCGCCGGACATGAACTCACCAAAACAACACAGTCCCCAGCATACAGGTAATCACAGATTTGTTTTTTAGTAGCCAGAGCTGAAAAAAATCGCACTTGCATCTACACCGTATTTCTGCACACTAAATTTCTTATTGTTGCTGCAAAATATATATTTTATGATTGTCTTTGAAATAGCAGAGATTGAAAATGTTTCTGATTTTTAATAAGTGTGCTCTTTTACTTACTGTTTTCACTTTCTCTTTTTTATGCATGTGGTTCACTAAGATAATTTACGTTTTTAGCTAATTTGTAAGCAAGTATTTATACTTATATGCATATCTCTGTAATTTCTCATTAACTCGTTAAACAAAAACGCAAAATACTTGATTACATGTTATATTTATTAACTAACGCTACTTTGTATGCATTTCTCTAGGTTATTATATAGAATATTTCTTATGATTGGCTTTTAGCCATACACATTATATGTATAGCGAACTACTTAAAATTCTAATGATTAGTCGGTGTTTGTAAAATAAATGTAATCTTTCTTTGTGAATATTTTTAATATCTGATATGTGCTAATTGTTCTGAAAAACATTATCAATCTTCCCAGGAAGTTTTGAAATAATATTTTTATAGTAATTATTGTCATTATTAATATATTATATATATACATATATATATGTATTATTATGGAACAGTATCGATCCGAATAGCTAATGCATTTCAAAATTTCATGCAAAATTCATCGAAAGCAATCGAACGTATGACTCTATAATGCATTTCTCATGTTTTAGAGTTTTTCAGTTGGTTTATGGTAACAGTACTTCGCCTCCTTCGTGCGTACAGTGTTAAGTTTTTCTTTAATTAATAACATTTTCTAAGATCCAAAACATGTTATTAATTTTTTCGGTTTTATTAATGATCCTTTGTTGCAGGTATTTAAAATCACAAACAGGAGTTGCAAAAATAGAATTTTTTAAGTACGGTCATAAAAAGAAGTCACACGGTGTTAAATCACAGGTGACCAAATTGTACGCATATATAAATTAGTAATGCTATATCCAACAAATTCTCCTAAAATACCAATATTCTTATGCGTAATGTGAATGCGAGCTCCATTCTGTTGAGGATGGCCTTCCATTGACCTAAGCATTGTTGGTTGGTGCTTAAAAATTTGTATTTTTCATTGGAATACTTTGAAAAAATATACATAGGTCCAATAATCCTTCTTTGCTGCCCAAAGTCAAATTTTCTATGGATGTAATAGTGCTTCCACAAGAAAGTGCGGATTACTTGCGCTTCCAATTCTCATATTCTACGAATTCTTCATTCATCACTAAACATAATCTTTTCGATACCTGCATTTTTAATAAAATCCGGCCAATAAAGTGCTGACATAATTCTTGTTGTTTTGGTTTATCTACATCTCTTCGTTTCTAATTGTAAGTTTACCACTACTCTTTTTGCGATCCACGCTACCACTTTCTCTAAACCGCAGCGCACAACGGCGAATAGCTATGCAAAGATGATCGTAGGGTATAAATACATATATCTACAAATTCTTGCAAAATCTCTTAATATGGATCCCCTCGTAGAATGAACCCATTCTCCATTAATTTTACTGCCATTTCTAAAATAAATCTCAACTAGATACTGTTTCTGATATTCGGTAAATACATTAATACAATAATTTGACTTTCGACTATGGATGACACTTTGGAGGCTAGTATACATTCTCTGAGCACATACGTGACTAGTATGCCCATCTCACTCGTTCATGGCCTATGCTAGAAGAATTTTTTGTGGCTCGCTTGTTATAATACAATCTATGTAAGTAGTATCTGTATTATATGTATGTATATGTTTGAAGGCATTTAATTATTATTTACAACTAATTGCAATATTTTATGATGACAAATTTTGTTCTCCAAATTTCAAGCGATTTGTGTTATATCATTTCTGATATTCGCTATTTTAGTGTTTATAGTATCACTATCTATAGGATCATGAGCCGAGTTTGTTGGGATTTTATACAAATTCTATATAAAGAACTAAGAAGCAGATAGCAGCCCAATTAATTCAAATTATTATACGAGCTTTTGGCGGCGTTTTTGATGCAGCATCGCAAACAATCGATTGTTATCAGTTCACTTACCTCTGGAAAGTTTATTGTCTACAGAATCTACACTAATGTTTTTCTGATCATGTGCATTATTACGCTCCTTTCTGGAGCAATCAATGATTTTTTGGGTGTACCAGTTATACCGCATTTGCAAGCCAGGCTACAGACACCTTAAAAATAGCTTGCTTTCGAAATGATTGTGAGCAACAAGATGTAAGGAAGAGTATGTACTATATTCAGGCAAATATATTTTGAAAGATGAAGACGTGCTGTCAGCAGGCTGGTAACATTTAAAAGATGTCAGCTAAATCAAAGAGGAACCTTCTTCGCGTTCACTCCCGTTAGGTATGAAGCATATACCAACTTTTAATGTTTCTGTAATTCCATTGAATCGATTGAAATGCATTGCACTTTATATAAATTAATTTTTCTGTTGTATGATTTAAAGTGGATTAATAATAATAATAATAATATAATAATATCGGTTTATTTGCCGAACAGGCACAAGGCCCAATTACAGGACAAGAGTAAAGAAGTACAAAGTACATACATATGTATATCCAAGATAACAAAATAACAATTAGCTACAATAGTAAAAAATCTTAATACAACGCTATGATACATATTTCTAGAAAAGAAAATTACATAATACTAAAACTAAAAGTAATTAATTCCTAATACTCCTAGTAAAAACATCTGCATAAAACAAATTTGCATTCCGAGCCAGGTGGGTAAGTGGAGCTTTAAAAAGAAGGTTAGTTCTTGGGGTGGCATATGTAAAAGTTGGCACTAAGCGTGACGACATTCTAGGTACATTAAAGTTAACATTAGACAACAGATCAGAACAGTTCACAGCACCATTTACAAGTTTATATAAGAAGCGCGCACTGTGACACATCCTACGCTGAACCAAAGATTGCATATT
>SMLS01069501.1:0-12298 GCA_004785975.1 Popillia japonica
TATTATTGATAAGTGGGGGTGTTGTTTTTTGTATCAAGAATAATTATCCCGCCTATTGAAGCGCCATCTCTCTGCTAAATGTGTAGTAGTTAGATAACCTATAAGTTAAGTGTACGCGTTGTATGTAGGTGGAAAATACTACTAGGTAAAATAAATATTTTATGTAAAACGGTATATCACTAGTCTGTTCCCACGAGAAGAGCAATATTCTAAGAGACGTTTCACAACAGTTGATATCTTATTTTTTCAAAAAAGTTTGATTTTGACAGATGGACTAATGTTTTGGGGTCATGGGAAGGGTGTGGTGAACTCGAATGTATTGAGGGAATCATGACTAAAGAAAAGTACTTGAATATTCTTAAATCAAAACTTCGTTTGTCTGCAGAAAAATACCTACGGGATCCCAATTGAGCACATGTGGTCGGTTTTGAAACAAGCCATTTCGGGTAAACGACCTACTAACATTAATTCTCTCAAGACGATTGTTACCGCGGAATGAATGAAAATTGCCATGTCAGACGCTTGTAGCATCGATGCTTAGACGATGTAAAGCTATAATTGCAGCTTAAGGCGGCCATACTAAATATTAGCCTGTCAGGATAAGATTAAATTTGTGTTATAGAATTTTATGTTTTATTATTGTATGCTTCATATTTTCAAGTTATTTACTCAATGATAAATAGATCTGTCACGCCATTCTCGTTGACATATCGTAAAATTTCTGTGCTATATACACTATATATGTATCATTGTTATAGAGTCCTTTATATAAGATAATTTGCCATGAGCCATGAGCAGCTAAATTTCTAAAAGATTACGATTAGTTTTTTTACATACTGTACATATGTATACGCAATGTAAGTTTTTAAGGGCCGCATTGCTTAGTATGTACTTGAAACATCTCATTCACACTGTTAATAATTATTTTATATGATCATTTAGACAGGAATCGGAAACTAAACTTCTTTATCAGCAGTTATTACAAAAATAGAGCATGTTTCCAAAATCGGAACTCTTCGGGTACTAGGGAGTTCAGGTACGTCTATACAAAACAATATTAAGAAAATACAAATAATATGAGGGAATTTTTATTTCAATATTTTTTTATGAGTACAAAACTATAAGTAACGCGATTGTGTAAAAAGACATGGATATTCATTTATTAGTATGATAGGTATTGTTCGAAACAAATAACTCTATGAAGTCTGGTACCTATTTGTTTGACAAACGACACATCGAACTTGACTTGTACCAGCAGGTACATATGTAGGCCATACCTACCATCATACCTTATATTTCTTAATATAAAAGCCGGCGGACCCTCCTCCTCTTCTGCTGAGTTGACAACAAAGAATATAATAACGTTCCTTCTTTGAAGGCAATACCTTTGATAACTGAGTCTAATATGCACGTACACTCAAAGAAAGTAAAGGTTGGAAACTTTCAATATGTAGTTATATGGAAACTGTCCAACCACTTGTTTCCATGGGTGTACGCAAGCGCAAGTCCGTTGCTATCTGGACACTTAAACGTTCAAATATATCTATCAACATTTTTTTCCGTCAATGACCACTGTGCTATAATTTTTATTATTATAGTGCAAGTAACTACACAATAGTTGGCTGGATAACAGTGGCTTAAAGGCTCCAGCAACATTAGACAGTGTGATTATTTTTATCAAACAGAATACTGTAATGGTATACTTATTATTTTAATTATTATTTATTTATAATACTTAATCTAACTACTATTAAGAAACCAGCTACAATTTTAATTCGCTATAAATTGTTTATCAACACGAGGTTAAGTCTAATGCTGGAATTGTAAAAAAGCGATTCTACTCAAAGTTGAAAGATTTTAATTTCACATACCTAATACTTTAAACAGTAGTTACTTTACAGTATTTGATGTATTAATAGCACCAAGTATAATCATTAAATTAATTTGTATTATTACTTAAATTTAAGGAAAAACGTAATTATATAATTACCTTGGCATTGAATTTTAAGCGATTACTCTACCGTGGTAACACAAGGCATACCAATATATTAACTATGACATACCAACTATACAAGTATTTATCCCCGCATAATTGCAACTCATCTTTTCTATAATTTTATAGGAGGAAAGGTCATTTGAAGATTATATGCTAGTCGATAAACAGTTTCGTAAGACTATGTTAGTAATTATGATTTCCATGTTTCCATGTTTGAGTCTGTTGCACAATGCGAAACTCAACTGCAAATAATCTTTTGCTTCATGCTTCACCGTGGTATAGTAGGTACAGTAATTATAAGTATATGTATGTAACTGGACATTTACAATCCGTATCGACCTTGCTTACTTTTTTAAAAGAAAGTGACAGGGTATACTAATACGAACAACTTTCATAAAAATTATGCACAATAGGAACGTCGATCACCTTTTCTAAGTACAATAGCGAATATAATGCATATTTGTCGCAAAACTAGTAGATGTTCTACAGAGCGTTCGCGTTTCCAAGACGTGCACGTCATTAACAGAATTTTCAGTCACCAACACAAAAACAATAACACGCTCATCCAAATACAGAGCGTATACATTTAAAATGAAAACCCACGTGATCTCTGACGTAAAATGGCGTAAATAATATGTTGGTAAAACAAGAAATATTTCTAAGCTGTCTAACTGGTCTAACCTGCAAGTTCCTAGATCGATACTTTACAGTTTTTATACACCTCTGTTTGCGTCGTTGTTTTCATTTTTATTTTATTCATGCATAATGTTAATTGCCATAAAAGATTTTTTTTTACTACCAGGGAATAATACCGTATGCGCTTGGTAAGTTTGTAATACACTAATTGTAATGACAATAAAAACAAGAAGTCTTGTTTTAGATTATCATGGTGTTTACACAGGAGCACGTTACAGAAGTGGTACACGAGATGATAATGGGAGTTGGAACTATTCTCTACAAAGTTGTATTGAGCAATTCACTGAAGCGTTCCCAGATTTTGATATTGATCATGATGCATTGAAATACCACAGGCATGTTATAATTCATCATTTTGACGAAAATTTGTCAAAATCAATTTTCATCCTATATAAATATGAAATTGAGCAGCAGTGTCCACGCGAAAAATTATTGGACCAATATTTTTCCATGAAACCATTACATCTGAACGATACCGTGTAATATTAAACGAATTCATATCATAACTACACGATGATGAGCTACAACAAGGGTTCTTTCAACAAAATAATGTCCCACGCATAGAGTTAGAGATGCACAGGCACATCTCAGACAATTTTTTGATGGTAGACTGATAAGCGAAAACTTATGGCCTCCACGCTCTCCAGGCCCTGACCCCATTAGATTTTTCTTTGTTCGGCAAATTCGCCACAAATTGCCACATGGCGGCGCCACTTGGTAACATATGAGAAAGATATATCCACAAAATATGTATCGTAACCTTGATCGTATAATCCGATTGAAAAAGGGTAAACGACGATAAAGTGGTATAGCTATTTCGGGAGGAGACAATTATTTTTTAATTTAAATTTGGCGCGATATTTGAAAATAGTGGAAGAATGGCATTACATATTATAAAAGATTATGTTTATGGCGTCGGTATGTATTTTTATGTGTGAAAATTACAATATGCCGATATATTATACATATATGTATTTATGAACAAAAAACTAAAGATTTGTATCAAAATATCAAGAACACACGACGATGGCATGGTATACATATACAGGTACCGGCGCGCTCCTATTGTCACCCGATATTGCACGAAACAAGTGCGGCAAGTAATTGGGAGATAGGCGCGTACGATATGCGGGTGTTTCTTTATCAGCCACTTCATCATCATATGCATCTTGGACGGATATTTAACGTTTGCAAGTATGATAAATAATGTGTTATAGTTAGTTAAGTGAATAGGTACTGCAGACTGCTCACAGTATATCGCCACAGTCACCCAGTAACTTCACGAGCTCGTGCAATATCGGAAATCGGGTGACCATAGAAGCCTGCCGGAACCGGTATATGTATATCGTGTCCAGAGAAATCGTTTTATAGCAGCATATTGGTAGAGTAACATATGTACATACATACGAATGTTCATTTGAAAATCTCTCACCGTAAATCTTTTGAAATCTAGAAAATTACAAAAAAAATCCTTAAACACATAAGAAGTATTATCGAAGAAGAAACTTTTTATGCAAAATCTGGCCCACCTACTTGAAAACCGTATCTCCTGGATTACTCTGGAAGTATACTTCACGTCTTTTGAAAATCCACATTGTGGCGTTTAGTTTTTGAAATTGATTGATTCGACCAAACCCTATTTTAAATTCCCTTTCGCTGATTAAGATGTTTTATTTTAATTTTTAATTATTTAAAATTTTCTTTAATATTTTTTTGAAGAAAAAATCAATGTAATAAGTTTTCGAAATGTTGTTCGTTGTTCGTTAAACAATGATATAGGCGTTGTTCGAAACTGCGGCGTACGTTTTCAAAAACTTTTCTTTGAATTCCACGACATGTTGCAGTAATCCTGTGACGAAGTTCTTCTAAATTTTCAAGTTGAGGTGAAAATTCAATAGGCTTTAAGTAATCCCATAGCAAAAATATATTGCCTAACCACTGCCGTACTGGAAGAACATAATGAGGAGGAGTGCCATTGTGTTGCAAATGTAATTCATCCTCATCAAGTAGAGATTGTCATATCTATCGAGTTGATTTTTGAGAGAGTCAGTAATCAATGGATGAATAGTATTTTCTATCATATCCAGGTATACTTCGCTATTTAGATTATCATTAAAAACAAGGGCCGAATTACTTAGTCCCCCAAGATGTCTGCCCATATATTAAATTTTTCAAGGTATTGAATATGTCCTTCTACAAGCAAATGAGGGTTTGAGGTACTTCAATTTCTGAGTCCTGTTTATTTACAAATCCATGCAAATAAGAATCACATTCATCACTGAAACAATTTTTTTTTCAAAAGAAGACGCTGCATATTATTATCTCTATAAATGTTATTTACATGTGCAGTCATTTATATATAAATCTTTTGTTTATAAATAATATATAATGCGTGGCCGTCTTGTAATTTTCTTTTGTTGCAGCCTCCATTTTCTCTAAGTATATAAATATTTCTAATCACTTGTTTGTCATTTGTATTGTCCAGAAACTAAAGATATACAATACATATTTGTTTTTGCATGTTGGACACGATCCTAAAAGGTAAAGCCATAGGCATAGGTTTATCTCTGCGTCTAGCACAGTGAAGTGGGAGTGAGATCAAAGTTATTCGGGGTGTTACATTCCTACTTTATATTAAAATTTAAAGTTGCCGCCATTCAATTAGGGTATGTTGTAAATGTACAAATGCTGGAGCGCCATCTCTTCAAAAACTGCTGAACTTGTTGAACAGTAATTATTCTTTTCTAACACATTAAGTAATGTAATAGGAACGTAATCTTTAAATCTGATAATTTATGTTATTACACGTTATTTGACTAAACGCTTTGAGATGAACGTTTTTACTGGTTTTCTCGATGTGAAGACCCTAATATAAATTCCATTTATTCCTTCAATTTTAAATAAACGATCCTCAAAGTAACAAAATTGTATGGCGCGAAATACAACAAATGTTATAAACATCTAACTATCATATAAAATACGTGTTCACACTCCTTATTATATGCCAAACACGTAACCATGAATTTTATTTCGATTGAACGACTAATTTGCCTTTTTATTAGCTATGAAAATTCGAATAATTTTAACCTCATATTCAACCTGACAGTTCCCCCTTATGACAAGAGATAAATAATATCAGCATAGACGAACTGCAAAATGGATTTTAAAATTTAAAAAGTAGAGTAAATATTTGTTTAGATAACAGCGGAAACCACTTTCAAAATTTATTAAAGCTACATTTCCGTTGCTTACAATTAGTTGTAATTATTTACAATATAAACCTAAGCTGTAAAATTTTAATTGCCAATATATGTACGTAAATAAAAATTTCTGGACGAATTTTATTTTTAAAAATATGTATTATCATACTGTGAAATGGGTCGCATATCTAAAAGAGGTCACGTGGGTTTTGGTATTAAATGAAAGCACTGTATAATAACTACGTCTCGGTGAATACATTGTTTACATTGGTTACAAATGAGCAATGTTGACACATACCGCTCTGTCATTTATCGTGTTTGTTTAATTTCCTGCGTTTGCAAAGACGTTTCTAACCTTACTTAAAATACAAACAAACCGAAGTTGCAACATTGTTTTGACGTTGTTACTGACGTGCACGTCTTCGAATCGTGAACGCACCATAGTTTATTTTTCTTACAAACTGAGTGAGCTTTAATTTTTCTAGAACCTCCAAACCTTATAGCAAAAAGGCTACTGACATACATATGTATATATAGACATAATATTAATTGGAAAGGATTTACATTTGGGCTGCTAATAATTACAACTATAGTCATAGTTCGAATTTGAATGTTTACCGTCACGTCATTTTACTATTACAGTATGCACTAAATATCATGCCAAAGTCAAATTACCATCTGAAAACTAATACCAAATGACAGATTGCAACGTTCAATGTTACATTCACTGTGCTAGTCCTTTTATACTTTTTTTGTATGCAAAATACTAGTAACATACTACGCTCAATCTTTTATTACAGTCAGTCCTTCAGATTTATGTATGCACGCATTTTAAATGTTATGCGTAATCTAGACGACATATGTTTCAATGTACTTCTCACTCATACAACATCTATTTGCACAATATTATAAACATTAATCAGTGGTTACTTATACAGGTTGATAGTAATGTATCGGTAAACATTCTTGTTTCTAACTGTACATTTGGTTCACAGAAGTTTATATGTAAGTATTAACAAAATTTAACTCATAAAGTATGTTTCTACGAATCAATCAATAGCTTGTTATGAAGTATGTTTATTGGAATATATATTCAACCAAATTGTTAGTTAAAAGTTGTTGATTTAGTCATCTTAGTGACTACGAGATTTCCACAGAATTTTATTAAGAAGAATACATATTTCGTTATCATTACCGGTTTGGTATATGTATGTTTAATACCTATTCTCAATATTAAAATTTTACTGAATCGAAAAGTCCACAATAATTTCAATATAAGTATCCTAAAATAATGTTAATGTTCTAAAATAATAAAATATGTAGAAGCCCACCTCTCCTCTGGGTCCCCAATCCTTCCCCTTCTTTAATATTATCGCACTGTCAGCACCAAAACATTGATGAGTGTACCATAAGTTCATGTAATATACATAGTTATAATTAGTAGACGTATGTTTCTGACCTTTAATTAATTATTTAATTAATGACAGTTATGTCGCAATTCTTTAGGACAGAATTTAGATTTTGAAAATGTTAAGATTAACAAAAAAAGAAAAACTGTAGTTATAAAAGAAGATTAAAATAGGAAATGGGAGTGACAGATTAAAAAAGAAAATATCGCGATCAAGTATGTATTATTTCTAATAATGTAATAACTTGAATACGCCTGAATTTTATCAAATTAAGCTCTTCCTAGTCCTTGAACAGAATTGGCCGTGTTTGACAAAAATACATTGATATAAGGATCCTTATTATTATTATTATTATTATTATTAACTTACAATTTAAAACCGTTTTCATTTCTTTCACTGACAAAGTTTGTAGCAAAAGCATGGTAGGTTTTGGAATAATTTGATTTTTAATCAAATAGTGTTTCAAATCAAAAAAGTGGGCAAAATATCTGGAAAATAGGTACACTCATGGAAAGTAGAGATTGGACACTTTCAATGCATTGTTATATGGAAACTGTCCAATCTTTACATTCTATGAGTGTACATATGTATGTAGGTACTTGTGATAAAATTTGTACAATAGAATTTTGGGGGATTGCCAGTAATGGGAAAGCAATTAAATTTGATATAAATGTAATTTAAAAATAAATATCTATCACCTTATACATATGTCTATTGTAATAGACGTATCTCCAGATAAATAAATAAAAATAAAAAATAACTACAATATACATATATCTATAAACACATAAAGATCAAGATTACAATCTAATTTAGTTTGTATGCAACAAATATTATAAATTACAAAAATATATATACTCGCATATTCCCATTATATATACTTGCTCAAAAAAGATAATCAATAATATTAGTATATTATGACACTAGTGCATAATCGAGCTTTTAAAGCACGAGTAACGAGTTTAAAGCCACGACGCGAATAGGAGTGGCTTTAACGTTACGAGTGCTTTAAAACTTTAAAAGCTAATTATGCACTGTGTCATACGATATTTTTTAGTATAAATGCAACAATAATTTTAACTAGAAGAAATCAAATCAATAATTTCAATACATTTTATCGAGTGAGATGTGTCTCTATATTATATCATTTGACATTTCACTTAATTATTAAACATCATTGTTGTATTAATAATGTCGACAGAAATTCAAAAACTAGCTGTTGAAGCTGAATTAAGTTTAGGTAATACCTGCAAAGTCCAAATAATAATTCAAATCAATAATCAATAATTCCAATACATATTATCGAGTGACATGTACCTATATGTTATTTGACATTTCCCGACATTTCACTGGACTATTAAACACTTGGGATTGGCTGTTACCAAGCAACCTCTTTATCGCACGGCGTGCGATAAACGCCCGATTATGCACGCTTATGGGTGTGTTTTGATTGGTTTATGATGCATGCATACTAAAAAATATTGTATCGCGCATGTTTTTTTTATTTATCGCTAAAAAAATCTTTTTGCATTTTTAATTGTTTATTGTTGTGAGTTTTGTAAAAAAGTATGTAAAAAAATAGTGATATTAGGTTATATTACAGCTATTTTTCTAATATTTTATTTAGAAGAAAAACCTAGCTAACGTAGTTTAACGTTTTTATTTTTGCTTCATTTGCAGACGCAGCCTAAACGGCGCAAACTATGAAAAAGAATCTCAGGCCTTTTTTGTAGAGCATAAAATTGTCTACAAAAAAGTCGCCGAGAGTACTATTCGATCTGTTATGGTCCTCAAGGTATACTATTTACAAAGATGTCATAAGTGTTGATTTTACCTCTGTTTGCCTAGTTTAGCATTGCACGCATCCTAATCAAAATATTTTGTTATTTGTATATATCATATGTGTGTATAATATTACAGAGGCCGAATTATATGTTTAATTCGGCTTTTTTACTTATGTATACAATTTACAACATTCCCTCCAGGTTAGCTTTTTTATCGTTTCCTAGTTAAAATATTTCTTTCATAATGTATAGCTTTTAAATATAAAACAAGGCAAATTTTTGATAATTATGTAAGGTTTTTTTTCGCTTTCTGTGTACTACATATGTATATACAATTACAGTTATATTACGTAAACAGTGCAATATTTAACTTACTTGCGTATAAACTAGTGGTACGCAAACGGTGTCGTAACCAATAAGTGCTCCCAATCTTCTTCTGATATCGGATAGTTCTGTTAGTAAAGTTTGTACTATATGGTCACTAGTTATAAGCGATTCCTTCCTCGCTCTATTTATTATGTTAGTTGCCCATACAAGTGGCATCCAATATTTAGACATGGGTGTCTTGCCATCCATGAGTTCAAAGATCTTCCTTTCACTTTCCAGCATGAGACCTGTAAAGCAGTAAAATGCACATTAAAACAATCAGACTTCTGTTATAAAAGCTGTACTTAGAATAATAATACAGATGCTATAATTTTTTTCAAGAACAGATAAACCGAAAAGCACTCTCTAATTAGCCAATCAGATACTCTTTTTATAGTCAAATTCAGGCGTTCAGAAAAAAATTAACTATTTGCCTGGAAAAATACGACCGTATCAACGAACATAATTAACGTAATGCTAATTAATACACTCGAAGCATTGCCATAAATTAGTTTTAATCCTTTTAAATGTTAAACTGAATATGCAAAAAAATCATTTTAACACTTTTGTGATTTTAAACGATACCGACAAATAGTCAACGCACTTTTAATACAAATTAGCTTCGATGAGAACTATTGAAACTGTTTTCATAGTTCTGATATCAGTTGCTAATTTGTACAAATAAATTTTTACGTAGGGAATTAGCCAGCTAATAAGATATTGTGGGCATCTGCAAAAATATTGTTCAAATTAAGTTTCCCTGCTATGGAAAATAAGCAGATAGACATTCCTGTAAGCATAGTTTAGAAGATTTACCCACATATAAATTCTCAGCGATTCACTTTCATGCAACTTTTCGATGTTAGTTTCATCCATAAAGAATATGTATTTGTGGGAACATCAGTGATGACGATAAAACTACGGTTCCACCATGGTTCACAATTTCTCTAGATGTCGTGAGAGGTAAAGGCGGTAATAAAACTTTTACTGTTGACATTTGCTAAATTAAATTTGGAATATATGATTTTGGGCAAAACCATTGATAAATTAAATGCACAGTATGTGGTAGTATTAACTTTAAAAGCACCTGCTCAAAATAGATTACCATTAGGCTATTGCAAGATGGAATAAATTGCAAACCCTCATATAATACAAGTAAGTCTCTATGTACCTTGCGATGATTGGTGCATTTCTCGCTTTGATTTGATTGCAGCAAAAGTTACCACATGTGTTGTTCATCTTTTTATATTTTACAATATTGTAGTACTCAAAGGCGAATGTTTGCTGCAGTTTATGTACTATCGCCGCCAAAAGTAGCGAATCAAACTGCAATAAAAGGCGTCTACTATAGGCTTTCGGTCCTGAATCGTTTGTTCAGGTAAAATAAGTGGGCAGTTGTACCAAGCCGTATACCTACAGGCTAAAGAGCAGCGAGTATTTAAATAAATTTAAACGAAGCGAGTTATGAATATATTGGAAATAAATATGATATACTAAATTAAGGTAGAACGTAGCCAAATTAATTGAAGAAAAAGAAATTTTAGGATAATTTCTCATGCAAAATATGATTCAAACAATAATAAAATTGTAGAATAGGACGTGTACCTATGGAACGACTTTTATATTATTTTATTAATATATTTGCCTAATATTTTAATTCAAGCGCAAAATATATGTATAATGTGTCTGAAAGCAAAATGTCTATTATTTCTAAGAATTTTGTGGGATTTGAACGATGTTCGTAATTAAAAATATATTTAAAATTTGCCGACATTAACGGTACAAAATTCGTTGAAGAACAAGAACTTAAGAAGTTTTAGTCGGTTCAATAAATACTGCACTTACAGTAATTTAAAAGACATTAGAATTTAAGGGGATTCGTAGTAAATTTCTTTAAATATGATTAAAATCATTTCTTAATACCGCTTTCCGAACAATTCTTTGTTTTCTATAGGTAAATAAAATTGTGTTACCATATTAAGAAGCGTATGATTTAAAATATACAAGTGTAAAACATGCATATTTTACGCATATAAATTTACTATCAAGAAACAGAAAAGGCTGCTTGTGTTTACGACATCTATTTAATAATTCTAGTAGGCACTTATTTATAATATGGAGTAAGAAGTAGATGGTAAATGATATTATATACAATAGCATTACATCTTTTGCAAATCCTTCTGGCTCAAATTTACCTGCTAGATAGGTATCCGTCTCTAATTACAGTTGCCCAGTGCGATTAGTCGGATGTTACGTAGGTATACGAAAGCTTATATCGCTTGAAGTCTGATTCGCTACTTTTGGCGGCGATAGTACATCAACATTAACTAAGTGGCTGTGTGGAATAACGTGGACGTGGATACCTAAACGTAATAGGTTTACTTTATAATAACTATAAATGAAAATTATGAACTTTTACAATTAATCTCTACAAGTCAATAATATGACGGCAGATATAACATAATATCTTGATTTAGTTTCTTTAATGACCTATTCTATTTCGATCGTGCTTAGTTTTTATAAGAACTATCGTAACTAACAATAAAAGCACGTGAAGCAAGTCCCAATGATGTCAATATTAAGGACGCTGCAATAGAATCTATAAAGAAAATTGTTATGCAAAAGTTAGAAGTTTGGCATTACTGGAGAAACAACCAGTGCATTTTATTGTTTCTAGTGCTCTTATTTTTAATACTATATGAACGAAATTCTGTCTTTATCTCTTTTCCCAGGTGTGTACATTTTATTAAATTACAGAATCAATAGATGAGAACAGTTGCACTTCCTTGGCATACCGCAAACACAGACAATTAAA
This sequence comes from Popillia japonica, assembly GCA_004785975.1. NCBI lineage: Eukaryota > Metazoa > Arthropoda > Insecta > Coleoptera > Scarabaeidae > Popillia > Popillia japonica. The sequence continues at coordinate 12,267 of SMLS01069501.1, forward strand.
AACTATACCCAAATCATTAGTTAAGTCCAACA
>SMLS01069502.1:0-12283 GCA_004785975.1 Popillia japonica
GGCTATCGACAACTTTCGCTCCGATTGGTCGAAACTGATAAAGTTCTTATGTCGACGATCAACGAAACACGACGCTTTTCTATTCCTCTGTGGATAGTGATAGTGAGATAACATAGGCCGATCCAGCACTGCCATGGACGGTCTTCGTCTCGTGTTGTACAAGGGATGTTTACTATTGCCCAGCCGTTCTATCACGATTGACGGCTTTCTTTCTTTGTATGACGATATTATCGGCAATAAGCTCGGACCGCCGCTCAAAGATAATTTCCTGTATTTTTCGTTCACTATTAAATGTTGTATGTCGATTGCGGACTTTACTCGTCTCGGGGGTGTGTTTATCACCGCCATTGCCGAGCTCCCGGAGACGAAAACGGAATTTTGACGCGGTCGACGATGAGGCGGTAAGGTGGCCGGCGAAGTTAGGCCTGTGTGTGCGTCCGAGAAACAGTTGACGTTGTATTTCGAGAATGACATTCGTTGCTAGAAAATAATAATGGAAACAATGTTAGTAAACTGTCTGCGTCTGTCGTCGTATTTAATTAAACTGTTTGGTATACGCGCGTGCAAATGCTAAAACGAAAGGAAGTTTATTAAACGATCTAAGTTAGAATGGAATATTTGTGGTAATCTAAAGTGTGTAGCAAGTATAGCCTTTCCAATAATAAAAAATAAACATTTTGAACATATTTAGAAATAAATGAGTTTCTAGATACTGTAGAAATGAATGAGTTAATAAATAATATTACTTTAGAATGTCAAAGCTTTCAGTATCAATTCCATGCACAAAATAATTGTATTACTATTTTACTAAAACTATTCGTGTTTAAACAAGTAATATTTACGAAATTTGAGACAACCACACATCCAGAGGTATAATAGTATATAAACAGATTATTAGTTTTTTATAGATCATAATCACGCATCTGTATACTGTGTGAACGCTTCCGAGCGGTCGATAACACCGTAAAATTATTTTACCAGAAACAGTTTCTGCTCTGCCGTATAATATTACATTTTTAAAATGACCGCCATCACCCAGAATGCCCTTTATTGAGATATGTGTGAAGGAGTGAGCGTTAGGACGTATGAATTCAACTGAAATACGCATGCTAGTATGCGACAACAATTGTGTGACTATCTCACTCGCAGTCTGTATAGATAGAGTTGAATTTCTTGCCCGCGATCGTCCGCTCGATAGGAAATCTAATGAATCGCTGAACGAAAATGCAGTTATTTTTGCCAATATAATTGTACAGTAGAATATAGCGCATACAGATTAGGTATCGACCGCTCGCAGGGGTTCAAACGGTATATATGTATTATCATATTCTTCTAGATGTCTACAAAGGGTGCTTGTCATTGGTAAAGTAATAAACCCCATTGCATCTACTTTGGTTTTATCTATAACTAGCATTTATATGTCAGCCATTAATTAAACATTTTGAACAGTTAAAATACTGGATACTGCTGTACACCTGCTCTTTTCATTTATGAACTACTTTCACTGATGTTGCAGTTATACGTCATTGTAACAGCCTGCAAACGGCAAAAGTATCACGCAGTGTATATATGTACATACATATTTCCGATGAGATTAATTTGTTCATGCAGCAATATGAGCTCAGCTTTATTTGCAAAAACTAATGCGGCTACCAATTGCCAAAATCCTGAAATACCGTAGACAGGGAGGGCAGTAAACGGGCAGAAAACTTTCAGCACTCTGAAAGTATTGATAGATATCTACGATTCTCAATTACTCAATTAATGCGTTATAACTTGAAGGAACAGCGAAAGTCAGGAACTCAGGCTTTGGTAGGAGTAGAATGCTCTTTGTAAATTGGGTTAGTCTCTAAATATCAATGAAAATATGCAAGGAAACGTAAACTGTTTTACTACCTAACTCGGCTAAATCTAACAAATTCTTTAGTGGAATATTGTAAAATTTATAGTTAACAGCAAGAAATGTTAGGAAATGTGCAAAGTTGTAACACTGCTGGAGAGGAGCCCACTGGGATAATACAGTCGTGTTCATATGTGTTAGGCACCTTAAACAAATTCAGTGTTTACTAAATCTCGTCAACCACCCAACAAATTTCTGCCCTGCATTGCATCTAGGCGTTACATTAATAAGTATATTACTCACCATTTGAATTTCACCATCGGTTTTAGGGAGTTGCTCCCACTTCTAGTTCAAAGATGTGCGTATACCAGTAATACTGCAGTAGTTTCAGTGTATGCAACAACTTTGTAGACTTGTTGGGTCTGATTTACAATTAAAAGATCAAATGCCAAGAAAATCAGAGTTAAGTGAAGGTAAAAGGGCGCAAATTGTTTATTCACATCGCAAGGATTTAATCAAGTGCAAATGTCAAGAAAAATAAAATGCTCACGTTGTGCAGTACAAACAAGTTTAAAACGTTACATGGAAACGAGATCTTATCAAAACAGACCAAAAACTGGTAGAAATCGAAATACTACGCCTAGACAAGATCGACTGTTACAAAGAATGTGTCTGCGAAACAGAAAATTAGGATCAAAAGATCTCGCAAAAGAGTTAAATCGGTCTTTGGGAATATCAATTTCAGCGGTAACCGTTCGAAGAAGATTAGGAGAATTTGGTCTACGGGGGTCCAAACCAAGAAACAAGCCGTGGCTCTCTGAAGTGAACAAAAAGAAGCGCTTCGAATGGGCGAAAAATTATAAAGATTGGACGTGTAATAACTGGGCGAAGGTTATTTGGTCGGACGAATGCAATGTAGAAGTATGTAATATAAACTTTAACGTTAGTTTTATATAACAATAAAACACGATTATATAAGAATTGTGATATGTACATGAAATTATATTTTACATATTTTTCACACGGCAATTTCAGATTTTCGTTCATTCTGGCGTCCAGTATATTCGCCGTAGAAAAGGTGAAGAGTATAATCCGGAGTGTATAATACCAACCGTTAAATATGGCGGAGGAGGTGTTATGATTTGGGGCTGTATGGCGACCTCGGGGGTTGGAGAGGTATTTATTTACAGTGGAAGAATGAACAGCACTACATATACTACAATGTTAAGCCAAGTTTTAAATCCGTCAGTCACAAAACTTCAAGCCAACAACCGAGACGAATATTTTCAGTAGGATAACGCGCCCTGCCACACCTCTAAACTAAGTCATGAGTGGTTTGCGGATAGTCATATAAAATTATTAGAGTGGCCGTCACAATCCCCGGATATGTCACCAATAGAACAGCAGTGGCCCATTTTAAAGAAAAATGTGCACACACATCAGTGTACGTCACTTGACCTACAACAAAGAATTGTTGAAGAGTGGCAGAAAATAAAACTAGAAGTATGTATGTTCAAAACAGGTAACTTCAATGCCTTCCCGAGTACAAGCATTGTTAAAATGTAAAGGAGGGTCGACAAAATATTAATAAAATATTTACAGAGTCTATATTATAAAGCTATGTATGTAGTTTAAGTTTTACTAATATTATTCTATTGTTATTCATAATTTCTTGGGGTGCCTAACACATATGAACACGTGTATGTGGAGCGTAGGAAGCTTGTCGGTACCATTTATTTTATACTTTTTTGTATTGTCATTTTAGTTTGATGATGGATTTCACTCAATTTGTGAGTTTCTTGCAGTGAGGACTGTTTTTACTACTGCCTACACCACTGTATGCATATTTCGACAAGAGGGTCGAGACAAAAGTCCAAATAAGTAAGTACGTCGCTGTCGAAGACAGTTTGGGAATTCCTTGGATAGACTAATAACGTGACAAGTGTGAAGTTTGGGAGTATTATCTTCGACACGATACAAAGTGTGACGATTTGGGAAGAAGAGCGATTAAAGATCAAGCATCCGAGTACGAATATGAATTCCATTAGGAATTACTGATGTGTTAGGTAATAATCTGTACTTCATCTGCCTAATGTAATCAGCTACGGACACATTTAGAAAGAATGTTAACAGCTAGCCAAACTCTTAGTAATGCAATAGAAGAAAATAGTACATACTCAATATGGTGAATTATGTTCGAAGTTCGCGTGGTTGACACGTTAAGTTATTCTATTTTTTTCCCATGATAGTTTTGCTCCTAGCGTTGTTTGTATACAGACTCAGGTTAACATTTGACGGGTTCTTCTCGGTAGACACATAGATCAAAGCACTGCAAAACAAAAACCTAAAATCAACACGGAAAAAACAAAGATAATGGTATTTAAAAAAGAACAATCAGTTATTGATACTACTAAATAACAATCAGATTTAACTGGTTGATATGATCAAATATCTTAGCGTGAATATTAACAAGGACGGCCGGAATGAATCAGAAATAAACCAACGGGTAGAGAAAGCAAACCGATGTTAACATACGGAACTGAGAGCTGGATGTTATCAAGGCAAGAAAAAAGTAAAATATAAGCAAGATGAGATACCTAAGAGCAATAAAATACATCATATAAAGAGACAGAGTCCGCAACGAAGTAGTGAGGACAGATCTAAGAGTAGAACCGATAGTGAGATGTATAGAAAAACAACAACTAAAATGGTTCGCTCATCTAGTTAAAATGGAAGATAAGACACAAACAAAACAAAACTAATATGGAAAACAAGACCACAGCGGAAGAGGAGAAAAAAAGTGGAACCATGTGTTAGCAGAGTGTGTGGAGGAGAGAAGGGTAGATTGGAACACCGAGAAAGTACTGGCAAATGACAGGAAAGTCTGGACAAGCTCTGCATATAAGTGAAAGTTTTAGGAACCTTACACATTCGGGTACATAAGGCTTATCGATTAAGATTAAAATAGCGTAGGTTGAAATAAAATATATTCTTTGATCTGAACTGCTTTTCTATATTTATTGAAATAAGGTGATACTTCAAGGTATATGCGGTTATACAACGTCATCATATATTCATCAAAGTTATATTAAAGATACATGAATTATATTGATTACAAAATTGTTCACCTCTCAATTAAATTCTCGTCAAGAGCAGGTTGACGTAACACATACATACATATATACATATTTATATAATAAACATATAATTCAAGGTGCAATATGTACCCATAAAGACGAGTATAATTAGCAAGAAGAATTTGCACTATTAATGGCTATTTATATAAAATTAACGATCGTCCATAGCAAACAATACAAATTTCATTACATAACATTTCGTGAACGTCATCTACTATAAATGTTTTGTATCACGTGCTACTCAATCTGACAGCTGTGTTCATATGTGTCCAATATTTGTTACTTTTTTGGTCATAACACTTTTCCAACAACGATGAACGAAAAACTACTGCTTGCCTGAACAACAAATATTAGTGACAAACGCTGTTCCGGAATCGGATATCCTCCTTTTCTTGACAAATTTTTGAGCAGGAATTACAAAGGTCGGTCGATTTGTTTTAGATATTTAATATAAAATGCAAACAAAAGAATTCTGCTCTCTAATAGTTTATTTTACACACTATTATAAAATAATAGCAGAATTTAGATATATGTACATATAGGGAGTGATGTAGATAAATACTGCTGAAATCCCTCTTGATAAGGTTCAACAGGTATCTCGCCTTAGTAGCTGTAGTATAAATCCATTGCGAGGTCTTTTGTTTAGTCTCCTACCGTTAAACATGACCTATGACATGGCTTTTAGCTACACCACAGAATGTCTCGAGTCTAGTGAATCTCCTTCACGCCTTTCTTTGCAAGACCAACAGCAGTCGTATTACCGACACATACTCAGTATTGCACTACCCAAATCAGTGTAATTGTGTTCCTTTCGGCCAAACCTTTGAGGGTGAGCAGACAGCCCCATACTAGCTTGTACTTAAAGACAAACGTGTGCAGAGCATTGAGTGCTACCCGATTGCACCGTTTTTTCAGGCATTCCTCAGCGCTTTGACGAATATTTCTGTCTGAAAAGCATTTGGACTTCCAGCTAACGCCATTAATATCTTTCATCTTCGATCATAGATATCTATTCTGACTCTCCTTTCCGTTTTAGATCTCTCCATATACCAGTAAGTTAAATCCATCTGTCTCCCTCGTTTGCCGGGTTTGGATCATCACTTCAAATCATTTGTCAAAGTCCCGTAGTTACTAATAAGACTCTTGATTTGAACACTGTGTTTTGTTTAAGCGCGATGGCATGCATAATTCACTCTTTACCTATAGATGCACAGGCGTGAGACCGAGTAGGACTTTCATTTCTGTGCTCAAACAGTTTTAAATTGCATTTGTAATGCACATGTAAGGATGCCGGTATATTTTTTGTAGTAGGATTTGTTCTTACTTTTCTTTAGTCTTTGGCAAACAAACTATTGCAAAACATTAATTTAACATCATGAGACAGATAAGACCAGCACTGGTTAAGCATTTTTTGAGTGCAGTAGGTTTGTTAAAGATCTGTTACTAAACCAAGCTTTTCCTACAACCAGCAGCAATTTACGAGATTAATCGAAAATAGTTGTATGTATGTGTATTGGACCCTACGACGGCAGAAGTTTCCGAGTTAATATGCAAAGAAAGTTGTGTGTAACTGTGGAAAATAGTATTGAGTTCATGCTGTATATTGCCCAGTGCAGCAAGACAGTTCTGGTAAATTTGTGTATCATCCGTATTCATATACATATACTTATAATGTAGGCTGCATAACCCTTTACTTGATGTATTAAGGAAACAATTCAGTAAAGCTGATTCACAACTATGGCCTAAATGGAAACTCGATTGATAGACAGATGAAATATCCTTTCTTCTTGCGGCTAATAGCATGTTTAGTGAAGGTTTTTAAATCTTTCTAGTAGACCGAGTGTTGTAAAGTCTTTGAGTGTATAAACTTAGTTTTGGCGTTGTCTCATTATGTGTATGTCATCAGTCGCCAATCTCTCGTAAATAATCCCTTTTTTGTTGCTAAATTGAAGGTCATTTCTATTTTTTAAGCTTTTTCTATTTTTGTATGTTTTCTCCCTCTTAAACTTGTTTTCATAATTTATTTAATATTGGGTATTGAACGTAAAAAAAGTGAATTATCGAACAATATCAAAAGCACATGGTTCATAAGCTACATTCTTTCACAAAAAGATCAATAAATAGCGGAGGGATGTTTAATATTCAAGAAATCAAAATATGATATATGTATGTATACATACGTATACATAGTAGGAGAACATCATTACAAAATCCAAAGAGAATTTAGTAGAATAAATATATGGAAGTCACAAACATATTTAAAATATTGTCAAATCATATGTATATTTTAGCAATTTCATAGGGATTTTCGTTTATCTGTATATAGCCGAAGCAATATATATTCAACTAAATCCTATTTAAAATCCAAGCATGCGGAATCTTCGATTACATTATGTCGTCAAAAAAAGGAAGCCAATTGCGATACATCTATATTTTCTCCTGAGTAAGTCTACACATGTGGGTTTGATAAAATAAATTCGAATGATAAATGCCAGCGGCATATTATAATATATGAAGCGAATTCTACTTAAAGTAAAATGTATAAACCTAAAAGCATTTCTGACAGTTTTTACTGAAGTATAAAATCACGAAAAAGTATCATTCATCAATTACTTTGAACTACACCTAATTGACTATTTACTATTTAGCTTACTATATTTGTGCATCATTGCTATCTACTTGATCTCATCTTCTACCTAGCTTTAGAGTTTAATTTTTTGATAACATACTGAAACTGAGTTTTGTTGTTTAAGTTGCTGTATGGTGCTCACTTGTGGTGTGATATGCGGTGGACTGAGAGGTACGAGGGGACAGGAAGTTCGATGATGATTCTGTTGAAATTTCGGCTGATAAGGTTCCAGTGTGCGGATTTGGCCCCATCTATTAAAAAACATCGTTATTGCTGCTACCCATATCATTAGGACAAGGACCACGAGAAGTATTTCCTCAGCACGGACTATCAATTCAGGTTCATCTAGAACGAAAAATAAAGTATATTACATAAAAATCACTAAAGTTGTAGCAGGATAAAATATGAACTAATTAAATTAATGATAGTGGTATAGGTACCAGTGCTACCTGTTTCTTTGTCTTTACAATTACAAAAGCAAACTTAAAACGTGAAATGGCATGTTCTGTTAATTATATGTTACTAGCGATATTGCTTGTTTAGCATGTTTAATGTGTCTGAAAAATAATATTAATGAGCAATAGTACACAAGTTAGTAGTATGTATTATTGTTTCACGGAACTAAGCAGGTGAGATCATATAGATACATTCCGGCTTTTAGCATATATGCACAGTATTATAGCTTCCACAGAATGAATACGCATACAATTAATTGAAGTGGTGACATAACATAATGTTAAATCTACAACAAAATTAAATATACACGTACACAAATTTCAAGAAATGCTAACGGATTTAAATGAAATTGTAGGAAATAATATTTATTTTGTATGCGGTTCGAGATTTGCGACTGGTAGGTTCTTGATATTGTATTCTAAAAAGAAGGGTCGTACAGGTTGCATTAACTATTCCTCACTGCGACCTATTGATCTACTGTGAATACGCTATTCCTTTAGTAGCCTTCTAATTCGCTTCTCTTAGTGTATCCCAGCATTAGTCTGGGTGCCAAAGCACTAATCTATTCAAGCTTTAGAGTCGTTTTGCCCATCTTTTTAAGGTGATTTTAGAGGGCAATGATCAGCTAGCAGTACTGTGAGGGTCCTCAAATCTGATTTTCTTAGATCAAGAAGTTTTTAATACTTTTTGGCGAGGGATGTCATTTCTTTTGCTTTCCACTCTTGAAGTTCCTTCTTGAGCTAGTGTTTGGACACGCCAAAAGAGGGCTCTTGGCCAATAAACTGTATCTTCGCGGGTTGCCTTACGATGTTATCTTAATATTTAATTTTACATAATATATCACCATAATGCTATACAGTTGAGCTAATTGTTTTATCGACATAGGTTATAACAGAACCATCTCGTCGAAAAAATACTTTCTGTAAGCTGTATGTTTGACTAAACTAAACTATTATTCTTGGATTTGCTCCATTTTGGTTTCGATATAGCTAATTGGATTGTTTCATTGCTTGGAAATAATTATTACTTATCCCTGCACACATGCGGTTTCCTACTTTGTCAGAGACTACTTTTCAGGCTTTGCATTTTCCTTTGTAGGTGTTAAATAAACTAAAGTAGCTTGTGACCACTGAAATTATGGTTTCTATCATTGTTGTGCATTATCAGTGCGTAGATTCAAGTCATAGAACAAACCGAAAAAGTATCTACTTGTTAGTGAAACTATTTTACACGGAAATCATTGTTATACCAAACCGTGGCTTCACTTAGTTAATGGGATCTGTGGTGCTTGTAACTAGTAGCTAGACTGCAACCAACCTGTTTCGAAATAAAACCTCACTACTCACTACTTTCAAATGAAAGTACAATTGATGCTATTATTCATGGAATACTACGTCGTTCAAATGTCCACCGCAAAAGAGCTCCCACCAGTGAATACCCCCAATTTTCCATGAGTCGAGCACACAAATCGCATGAACGAAGGGGTCATTCGCGAGCACCGTTACGCGAGATAACTCGGTCTTCGAACTTGGTCTTCAATCATTCGACTGTGTCATATGCTTCAGGTACGCTGCGCCGTGCTGTTGGACCCACATATCATCTATGTTCATAGATTCATGGCCATGGTCCATGACTTTCAGAACAGAAGCATATAATTCGTTGTCGTTTCAAAACTTAACCCGATTTATGCGCACAGAAACTGTTGATAGTCTCTCTATGATTGCAACATATCACGAGTCTGAACAGTTACTTACTGTCCTTGAATTACCTTTGTAGAAAGGCAAAGAAGATGCGTCATATGTTTATAAGATTTTGTAGGAGTAGTCCTTGGAGAATATAATGCAAGGCTTTGTCGTTGATGTAACAGCTTCTAACTAAGGTCGATTGAACGGTGCTTGTATACCTATAGAACAAAGATTAACTAGGGATATTCTTTTTCTGGTTTACAGACATCATATCCATGAAATCATGCTTACAGTTGCCTCTGAAGGACCAACACTTTTCAGCACACTAGTCCAGATACAGGCATTTTCAAACAATTTCAAGAAAACCGTTAATAAGGGCAATATTTCTATCTAGAATTCAGACAGTGATGTTTGTAGAATCTTGCATGACGTTAGAGAGAGGCCATTCCTGTCTTTGCACATAAAAAGTGAAAATTTTCGTTGAGATGATTACAAAGAATTTTGAGTTAGTTAAAGAACTGGCCAATGCTACATTGCAAGAGGAAAATCAATAGGAGCTTATTGATGAAATATGTAAAAGGAAAATGTGACGAACTTGATACCTTTTTTGAAAACCGATTTCGCATTGGGAGTTATTATCAGTCGATCAAAAACTCTTTTTATGTGATTCAGTATTCCAACAGATTTGTTACATCAAAATTCCTTTTTTCGGAAAGAACATAAAGGCGATGCTAAAGACTTCTCAAGCTTATTGAAGAGTTTAATAGTAAAATTGCCAAAAATTAGGAACAAAGACAACATTTACTTAAGGTTTACCATACCTCTATTACTTCTTTTGTAGTTTTGATAGTTTCTAAAAGTATATATACATATATTGCACTTCTAGTTTGTTCAATTTGTTGAAGAGCTTACTCAGGTTGCAGCAAAACACTTAAATATATAGATACATTGAAATATTTTTTGAATTATATTGTGAAAATATACATAAGTGTAAATAAGATAAGTACGCGGGAAAGTTTTTTAATTAGTATTTTAGTATTACTTAGTACTAAATGTATTCCGAATAAGACCAATGTGGTATCTACTTGCATAGATGTATCCCGTTCAGCTTTTGGCCACTTTCATTCGAGTTAAGCACAAATAAATTGAGAGCGTATTCTTTTTGAAGTTTTATATTTGTGAAATAAGAACCACCCTAATGTATGTACATACATATATGTAATCAATGGAGAATAGCTTAAATGACTACCTCCACATTGTGTTACAAAGTTTTATTTTCAAAACATTGTCCATGCAAATGCCTACGCTTAGTCTAAACCTTGGATAAATTACTTCTAAACGTCAAATATTAACGGAAAACCGTAAGTACCACTAAAGTTTTAGGAAAGTAGTTTACATTTGGGTGCATGTGAAATATTCAAATCGGATTGTAGCCACACCAAACACAAAATTCTAATCTATTTAGAAAGTAAAAGGCATTTTCGCATACATTGAATCTCATTCAAATGATAAATATGTATGTAAATCCAGATTGTGCGCTAAAGTATCTGTCATACTTTCAAATTTCGTAATATACAATAGAAGGAAGAATATAATCAAACAACATACTACCTTTTTAGTCTAATGTTGAAAGTAACAAAGCCACACAAATAATTCGTAAATTTAAACTTCTACATATCGGTACAATATAGAGCATTTTTCCAACTACATATTTAATTATCATTGTTCCAATGGTTGTAGTTTCTTTTAGAAGATAACAAATAACGCACTTAACGAAACAAAGCTCTTATGTATCGGAGCATTATACTGATGAAACAAAATTCCACGCGCCAAGTTTTCTCTTTTTTTTTCTTAGATGCAATCACGAAGTTGATTAATTAGCGTAGTGTAATATTGACCTGTGCTTCTATTGTCCTCGTTCCAGCTAATCAATTAATAGCATTTCTTTGTATCGCAGAAAATGGTGACGATAATCTCACCCGCAGAGAGTTGGACCAGAAACTTGCGTGGTGGTGGAGATCATTAGCGTCGCCATTCATTGCTTTGAATATTCGACACGTAATCGAAGTGATGAGCCCAGGTTCCATCAGCTCTCGAAATGTTTCTTGATCACTGTTAAACAATTTTAAATTTGCACATGCAGTCGTGACCCTCCCTCGCTTTTGTTCGGGTGTCAACCCATTTAGTTCCAAATACCCATTGATTATTGTTCCAATTGTACCGATCGAAAAATCTGTTGAAACCTCTGCTAAAGGTTTACTAGTTCACCGACGATTTTTTTTAATAAAATCATAGACACGATCAACATTTCCCTCAATGCACACAGTTTGGGGGGTGATCAGCACCTTTTGTATGTTCGCAAGTTGTTCCTCCACGTCGAAATTCTCGAGATCAATTCTTCACCACCTGATATGAAGGTGCACCATTCCATAGTACATTAACCACGTCTTCATATTTTTTTTTAAAGAAATACAGAAAGACGACTCAACTTTACCACTTTGTTTGACAGATAAATAAAGAATGAATAGTTTTGTTG
>SMLS01069508.1:0-20452 GCA_004785975.1 Popillia japonica
TTTCTTTTACTTTAATTGTTGTGTTTATTCATTAAACCTACATTTATATTAATTATATATTACTAATATTTGTGTTTTATTACCTTCATTTTCCACATTATGTTGTAACGTATCATTCAAACATATCCTCAACTCTGGATATTTTAGAGCGTGACAGCATTCTGCGTCTCCACTAGCATTTTTCACTGAAATCACTAAAACAAATGTCATAACAATGGTTTTCTAAAATTATTTCATATCATGCATATAAAGTGTAACACAATAAATGTGTTGATTCATAAGCGATTATGGTGTTGTGTATAGTTTTGGTAGTTCGATAGGGATTCAATCTAAATCAAATACCTCTACATAGATACTGTCTTACGATTGATGTGGAGTGTTCGCTCCTGTCATCCGTAATAAACTGTTTGTATAAATGCAAATTTTATATTTATCAGGTTTCCTTCAAGCGCCCATATAAAAATACCTAGAACATGGGCTCGTATACTATTATGAATTTACAGCAGTCGGTTACAGCGAATAGAGACAATCTAGGTCTATATGTTGACGGCCATTGTGCAAGCAAGTTTACTGGTTATGCATTACGCTTCGTTGGCTTTCGTCACGTTATAATTTAAAAAAAACTCCTTAGTTGTAAAAAAAAGAGTCCAAGTTGTACTATTTGTGGTTGAAAAATGACAAAGCCAATTATAATCTGAAACTCCTATATTCAGGAAAATTGTTGTAACGAACAAATACAAAATATAACAGTATGTATTGAATTTTGGTACAAACTACAAAATTTGAGGCTTACATTACGAAAAACTATGATTTGAATATGAATGATTTAAATTGAATTATCGACATATCTTGGTGGAAACTTTAATGGTTCAAAATGAAAGGTAAGCATTTTTTGGCAGAATACAATTTTCAATAAGGCGAGTTTAAAATTCATATGTAACGAAGTAGTACAATAAGACGTAGTTTGAAGCAAATAAAGTGAAAAGAAGTTATAAAGAAGAAACAACGCAAGTAAAACCAGTAGGACGCATACGTAGCAACAGAGGCAACAAGAATACACTTAAACGCAATTGCATTTAGGTTCACCTCATTATGTTCGGAATGTACAAAATTGCATGTACGAATTATGATCAAATTTATATGGCACATACTAAAAGATCAATTGAAACTATGTACATATAAAGAGCATGTAGCCGATTTTCGGTTTGGATAAATTGAATCTTCTGCAGTAGCGCAACATTTTAGTAAGAACGGACACCATATCGAAAAATATCTCAAATAAGTAAAAGTAGTTAATTTGTCTCGCCAACTTAATGCGTATTAAAGCCTGTACAGCTGTACTGTAAGTTAATCCGAGAATCTAATCAACCAGGAACCGGCAATTCTAGAAACTTCCGCCTTGTTTAAAATTCTCTCAAAGATCGACTGTTCTTAACATGTGTCACCTTCTAAATTTTTACTCTTTGGGTATTCGCTTGATAATGACAACCGACTCATCGTCGAAACACGTGTTCCGAATTAATTTAAAAGTTGTGGTATTTGACCTTACCGGAATTTACTTGTATAATAACACTACATTACTAAAACCAAGTAAGTACGAAGCTTGTGTAAATTTGAAATAATAATAATAACAAATGCCTTTATTTTCACAACAAACAATAAAAGGAAAAGAAACAAATTCTAACAAACAGCATACATGAGTAATTGTGAAAACCATAAGGTGCGTATCAAGTACAAATGTCAACTTTCTACTAATTGGTTTGACAAAACTTCCTTTTATAACAATTTTGTTGAAAAAACCTGTTACTGGAAAAGACTAGGACTATGAAACATTTGTCGTATTGCCAATAGTCCCTTCAATGTAACACGTGCACTGTCGATTTCTAACCTACTTGGCGTTGGATTTAATCAATTGGATAACCACGATTCGGCGTGATAATAGCGGACGTGTATACACATATCGAAACGCAGAATCGTTCCATTTAAGACAACATGTAATTTGCAATTCACCTGATCTAAACATGGTTGGTTTAATTAGTTGTCATGTAAAAAAAACCGGTGCGTACTCACGTTCTGCTGGCTTCCATCACTATCAACAACAATAAAACGTCAAACATCCATCGTTTTAGATGGCCTCATTCTTAATACTGTTTAAGCATGAATCAATTCGTATAATTTACACGATCCAAAAATACTGCACGGTACAAATATAATTGTGGATGTGTGAGTTGTATTAGGTAGTTTTTTCGGTATATTCGTTGTTGGAATCGAAGTTAATTCGATTATAAAGGACACTCTAACAAACAACTCAAAATGTTTCCCTTCTAGAAGCGTTAAGCACGATTCGTTTTCAAAAGAATGCGCAATATACAAGAAAGAAAAAGCATTTAAACCTATTATGTATGGGAATAACATTTCTTTCAGCGAAGTTAAATTTAAACTACACTATCCATCATCCTTCTCAAATATTAAACTGCGAATAACTTCACTAGTTTGTCTGACTTTGATAAATCCGTTTTTCTCCACTCGAAAATACCTCATACCATCGAACGCGTATACTTTTGTTGAATAACGCCGGATTTGTCAGCAAAGAAGGGAAGTGTCATCCCCTGTAATTTTTGCATTTTCCTCCATAGCATTTAATGCCAATGCCAAAAACCCAATTACTGGAACCTTCAAACATTTTACATCAAATTCGAAAGAAAGCGATAATATGTAACCGTATTGGTTAGCAGATTAGAAAATAATGAGTTTAAGGCAAACAAGGGCTGCATTAGATAGGAGATCGAATCTGTAGTAAATAGTAAAAATTTTAAGAAATAATCAATGATGATTTTTTTCAATGGAACAGTGGCTCTTCTACGTAAGTGTTGATTGATATTTCTAAAAGATTAAGTTATTCCCAAAATGAATTCATTATTAAATGACAACAATGGAATAAATTTGACTTTTGTTAGAATTGCGTGTTATCATTGACCTAAAAGTGGAAAAACTATCTGGATAATAATATATTAATGTTATTCCCAAAATAATGATATAGTATATGGTGTACAAGTACAAGGTTATTTCAATCTATACCTTGTGGTAATTTATAGATCTTCAAATGTAAGAGTCACAACATCTTGGATGGCCACTAATAAAAAGAGATTCTCCAAAGAATACTAACAGATCTCTTATAGTATATTTCACCTAACACTGTTGAAACATTGTATGAATCCAACAATTACTTGGAAAGTAATCATGTTCTTAAAAATTTATTTGAGTAAGAAGAATTAGAAAATGTCTGTGAAATTGCTTTTAATGGTAATCTAGGTATTGTTAACGTACTTTATCCACAAATTAACAATGTACCCCACGATGCTAAACAATTTTTACTAGATATAATCAATAAGATACATCTTAAAGAAATACAGAAACACACGCCAACGAGGGATGCATCCAGTTCAACATCGAGAAAAGCTACAAAAAGCACGAGATTATCATAATGTTTGATAGTCAAGCAGCCATCAGGGCGCTGAACTCCAATATTATCAGCTCCGCAATGGTTTGGGATTATCAAGACAAACTAAACGAGCTAGGCAAAAGTAACAAAGTAACCCTATTATAGGTTGTAGGAAACGAAATAACAGATAATCTTGCTAAGAAAAGGGCCAGAACACTTTTCGTGGGTCCAGTACCTTATAAGTAGCGGTATAATACTGAAGAAGCTCACATGTGAAGTAGAGCAGAGAAAATCCAAATACTGGGAGAATCTCTGTGGTATGAGGCAAGCTAAAACTCTTCTCGGAATATACAACCAAACGAGATCTTCAGAATGCATTAAGCTCGGCAACATTCATCTATCTACTCTCAAATTAAACTACCCAGTCTGGGGGCTTCCGACATCCTGCACTTTGTAAAAGGAATCGGACTAATGGGCCAGTTGTAATTACAACGAGAATAGGAGACACAATAGATCTTTCATATCGCAGCGTATCATAACCCTAACACCACGTACATCCTACCTACTATAATAATAATAATAATAATAATCTTTATTGATTCATAGTATCATATTACCATAATTAGGTACTATCATTATTACTATAAACATTGAAAAAAGTTCCAATTGAAGCTGATGGAATAATAGGTACCCGATCCACAAATTTTCTCTGCGGAATATGCCAAGTTTCAGGAAAACAAAGTGACATCGAAATCATCACCATCTTGTTTGCTCCCCGATCATTTTGTAACCAATAGCGGTTACAAAATGGTGGCAAAAAAATGTATAAGCTTTGCTTTAAACTACCGTAATTACACGATTTCTTCAATAAAATGAGTAATATATCATGTAACACGGTAATTTCAGTTTGTGAGATAATTAATGAGAACGGCCTACTAGAAATAATATACAAACAAAACGAAAATTTAAACCGAAAACTCGTGGTTAAATATAATAGAATCGTCTGAAAATATTTTGAAATAAACATCACCAATATTATACACATATTGTATGTAATATGTTCTATACTTAAATACCACTCTTCTTATTTCAGTTATTCGCTATAAAAGAAAAAATGATCCATTATCGCTCTGCAAAATAGAAAGAGTACCAAGTTCTAAAACCATTTTTAGTTTTCCTGAAACTTTAGCACCCTATTTCGATTTTAGGAATCTTAAGTAAATAAATTTAGTCAAGGTATGTAGTTAAGTAGCCATTTGAAATCACCATCCGGGGTAGATTATAGATCAATCAAAGTTACCTGGTCTCTTTGATTAAAACTCTCGAATTTTGTTTTAATGATCACCTCTTTTTTTGTAATTTTTGTTGCCGTCACAAGAATTACATATCTTCACAAACGTTTTAATTGCAGGATGAGGTATTACATCTTTCGAAAATTAAGTATTACTTGGTTTTCTGTAATAATTACCTACTGGAGCGTAGAAAAACGAACTACCCGGTAATGTGAACTGGGAGATTGCTTCATTATTTTTACAATATCTCTAAACCTTATAACATCAGGAAGCTACAACACTGCAGGCAGGCCGTGTATCAAGAAGATCGGGATCTGTCGAGCTACCGCAAGATCTGATAGGATACGCAGATGACGCAGCGACAGTTATTCTAGCACGTGACGAGGCGGAGGCACAGCGATGGCTCAACCAGGTGACGAGAAGAGTAATTAGATGATATCGAAGGCTTTCACGGCCCGAGTCCCTATAATGAGGGTTTCCGGCTGTTAACCGTGTCATGGTAGTAAAATATATACAGTACAAAATAAAAATAAAATGCACAAGATATACAATAAACTCGACGTTTCGCCAATAATGTAAGCGGCTTCTTCAGGAGCAAAGAAGTTAACTGGGTGGGTACCAGAAGGTCACGGTAACTCGTGGTACCCACCCAGTTAACCTCTATGCTCCTGAAGAAGCCGCTTACATTAGTGGCGAAACGTCGAGTTTATTGTATATCTTGTGAATTTTATTTTTGTTTTGTACTGTATATACTTTACTACCATGACACGGTCAACACCCGGAAACCCTCATTATAGTAATTAGATGGCTGGACGAACATGGTCTGGCCCTGGCAACGGAAAAGACCGAGGCGTTCTACTGACCAGAAGACGAATCCCTAGATATGTAGATGAAGGTGTCGCTAGACACGGAGGTCATATCTATCAAAGTTTTAGTAAAGTACCTCGGACTGCGACTCGACAGCAAGATGACTTTCTGGGAACAGATCCGGTCATCGAGCGATAAGGTTGCTAAAGTAAACGAAGACGCTGAACCGACTTATGGAGAACGTAGGAGGACCGACAGCAAGTATCGCCGGCTTTTGATGACCGTCACGCATTCCATACTACTGTATGGGAGTAAGATATGGCCAGACGCGTTACGACAGGAGTACAGGAAGCGAATGGCTTTAGTACAGCAACAAGGTGCACTCAAAATCGCTAGCTCATGTCGTACGGCTTCCGAACCTGCGGTGCCCGTGATCATAGGAGTAACTCTGATAGACTTGCTGGCCCAGGAGGAGAAGAGAGTCTACGAGACCCGAGAGGAGGTTGGGGCAAAACAAGCAAGAACGGATGCTAAAGCGCTTACCCGACAAGGCTGGCAAGAACACTGACAGAATGAGACGCGAAGTCGATGGACGGCTAGACTTATCCGCAACATTACGGAGTGGATGGATCGAGAACACGATGAGATAAACTACTATCTCACGGAGTGTCTCAGCGGATACGGGTATTTAAACGCATGCCTGGCAAGAACGGCTAAAAGTAGAGAATACAACGTGCCAATATCACGACTCTACACCAGACGACGCTCGCCACACTTTCTTCGAATACGAGAGGTGGAGCGACTACAGAGCAGCGCTACAAGAAGTGGTCCCTTTACCGCCGGATAACGTCGTGCAAATGATGCTATCAAGAAACGAATACTGGCAGAAGATCGCCACGTTCGTCAAGAAGCTGCTGAAGGAGAAGAAGAAAGAGACCAAAGCAATGGAACAGAGGCTAATTACGAGGTGCCATCCTGAAGTAATGCGACCAGTGGTTCCGTGATGGATTCTACACCTGACATAGTGAGATTTTTTAGTAGGTGGAAGACACACACACCGGTGACGGTTCCCGTCACTGATGGTGCATGCAACTTTTCGGCTTTTTATAAAACACCGGAAAGATGTAGTCTGATTGTAAAACAACATTGTCTTATAATTTCTCCAGTCATTTTGAAAATGCCTAGACGATTTATAAAAAGGCTTTTTTTTTTATAGAAAGGCATATGTTTTTACATATTTCGATTCTACAAAATACTCAAAATAATAAGTTCTATTAGTGGTTCCTATACTTAAACTTTATAGTAAACAAATTATAAACCATTTAATTTCCCGCCACTCTAAAATTTCCATTGTAACTACATATGTTGTACATATGTACATATATTAACTTACGTGTATGTAGTATTAATACATTGGAAATATGGTGTATTATTTACCGCCTATTCGGAACAAAATATTGTGCGGCAGGTGTTTCTCTGTCGATACGTGACCGAATACCTCTGCATCCAATTGTACATCGAGATGACGGTAGACACGGAAGTCATATCTACCAAAACTTCAGTGAAGTACCCCGGACTGCGGCTCGACAAAAAGATGACTTTCTGGGAACAGATCCAGTCATCGAGCGATAAAGCTGCTAACGTACCAACGACGCTGAGACAACTTAGAAGGACCGACGGCAAGTAAACGTCGACTCTTGATGCCTGTCACCCACTCCATGCTACTCTATGGAAGTTAGATATGGGCAGACCCTTACGACAGGACAAGTACAGGAAGCGAATTGCTTCAGTACAGCGACAGGGAGCTCTCAGAATCGCCAGCTATCGTACGGTTTCCGAACCAGCAGAGTTCGTAATCACAGGAGTAACTACCATAGAGTTACTGGCCCAGGAGAAGAACAGAGTCTACGAAACACGAGAAGAGAAATTGGTGCAAGACAGGCAAGAGCGGATGCTAAAGCACTCACCCGACAAAACTGGCAAGAGCGCTGCCAGAAGAAGACGCGAGGTTGATGGACAGCTAGACTCATCCGCAACATTACAGAGTGGATGGATCGATGAGGTAAGCTACTATATCACTATAGTTGCTTGTCTGGTTTTGGAATACCACCATGAGATATACATACATACATATGTAAGTACATATTGTGCAGTTGCATAAGATTTGCAGCTTTTCTCTGTAACAGTTTACAGTAAGTAATTTTTTTTTGTAGAAAGACATATATTTTGACATATTTCGATTCTACAAAAACTCAAAATAATAAGCTCTATTAGTGGTTCCTATACTTAAAATTAATAGCAAACAAGTAAACGATTTAGTTATCCACCATCCTTAAAATTGCCACGTATGAGCAACCAAGATTGAAGCGTTTTGGTTCTATCTTTGTCTCCAATTTGATCGAAACTATCTTCTAATTGGACCTTTACCCATAATGATAATGCATTTGCGTTTGTTTTCAAGTAGAGTATCAGTCTGTCATTTTGTCTGTTTATATTTTACGCAATGACAAAGAGAGGTTATGTTGTTTCTTCGTACGCCTATATAAAGTTCGATTCACCATATTAAGACATATTAGGACGCTTTAATAATTGTTGCTCGCGTTGTATTAATACATTGGAAATATGGTATTGCATTATTACCTTCACAATTTTCTATAGTACTGCTGATATTCGAAGTACCGCTTCCTGACTGTGTTGATATAATACTAATTGTAGAATTCGTTCCTATACTATTTTCCTTGTCTCGAAAAATTATTCTTTGCCATCCATCTACCTAAAATATAAAACCATCTATAACTTACTACAATCAAATATTCAACTTAAAGACCTCTTCATTTTGACGCTGAAGAATAACGTTTGGGTGTAAGGCCAAAGTTATATTCACACCGCAGTTTCTACATGTCCGAAGATAAAGAGCTATACATGAAGATGCCCGGCTAGACTTCAGTGCAATAGTTGTTGGTGCTGCAGAGTGCTGCGGTAGAGGTAACACTCTAACTGTAAAAATATTTCATGTTTTTAGTATGATTATGAGAATTGAGTATACTTAATAATAATTAACAAAGACGTTATGGTAGTTTGTTCTATCAAAAGTTTTTTCATTTCCGATTAAATCGTGAGCAAGACTTTTATTTTTTAAATTATAACTTGGTACTAACTATTTTATGTATAGTTTCCTTATCTATTAGTCCATTGACACCAAATGAATGCAATATTTTAACATAATGGCTTTCTAACAAACCAATGACCCCAATTATATTGGTTTGGCAGACAATTTAAAAATACCAAAAAAATATCGGTGTTACGTTGATATCAAATTGATATATGTATGTAAGTACAGAGATGAGCTATCCGAATTCGTCTTGAACCCTTGCAATTGTAATTTTGTCAATAAGAAGAAATACCATTTGTATTTTCTCGTTTTCTTTTTAAAAATTAAGAAATAGACATGAAAAATGAGTGGTAGAACATACTGTCTAGTATAAGATGTAATACAAATTTGACTGTAGACTTTGAAAGTGGAAAATGCATATAATTTCGGTGTATGTAAACTATCGATGGGGACGTTTAAAAAATATAAATGTTTCTTTCAATTAGAATAAAAATGCACAGCTATTTGTTATTTAATTTAGTTCTGAACATTGAGTATATTATACAAAACTAAAAATAATCCATTTGGTCTTCACATGTTTGTTAGGATAGTTAAATGAAAATTAAACCGCTATCAAGTTCATTTTTATATACAAGAAAATATTTGCTTTATTTGTCGTATTAGGTATTCTACAAATATTCTGCAATATTTTCAAGTTTACATTGATACCCCCATAAAAGGGAAAAGTGACTTTTTAGCAGACACTGCGGTATAATATAAATGAATTTTAACATTCATGAGACAGAAGATAATACTAGTGTAAATTATGTTCATATACAGGCTGTCCCATGACATGACTGCCAAAACCTAAGGATGTGTTATTAAGGCAATTTCAAGTCAAAAATATCGAATCAACAGGTGACCAAAACTCTGTCGTAATTGGCCTACAAGCCATTGAAGTTTTATATAACTCCACTAATGCAAACATTAGGTGCCGGTGGTGATTTTGTTGTTATCAATAAATCGGTATGGTACTGAGTTATCATTTATTATTATTCATTGTCACAATAGTTAATTTAGCTCGTCTTTGTCTTGTGTAACATTAAAATACTTCTCCAAGTATGTTCACTTTTTTGAATGAAGAATACGCCGATATTCACTTTATGTATGGATTCTGTAATGGAAGTACACGAGTAGCAATTCGTGAATATCGCACGACGATTTCCCACTCGTAAATTGAGTTGTAGGACTGTTTTTAGCAATGTACATTGATGTTTAAGGGAAACAGGTAAATTTCCTGCAGCTAGTTCTGAACATCCAATTCAACTTGGAACTTGTTCAAGAAGAAGCAATCGTGAATATGGTAAACGATCAGCCTTCTACTAGTGTGCGAAGAATAACCAACACACTTAACGCAAGTCGCATGAGGGCATGAAGAACTCTACACAATTTTGGTTTGTACCGTTAATTGTTCAAGCTTTAAAACCTGCCAACTGCGCATCAAGACTAGAATTTAGTCGCTGGTTATTAAGAAATCGAAGGTTTTGTCGGAACATATTGTTTAGTGATGAAGCCCCTTTCAACAGAAACGGCATCAACAACACCAGGAATTCACACTCTTGGGAATTCGCAAACCCACGACAAGTAAGAGAATCCCATTTTCAAGATAGATTTTCGGTGAATGTTTGGTATGGTGTTAGTGACAACCGTCTCATCGTCTGTTTATACTGGAAGAAGGTCTCACGATCATTCGTTCTTTACGTTTCTTAGAACAAGACCCTTCCAATTTTACTGGATAATGTCCCTTTTTCTGTAAGACGATGAATGTGGATAGAGCACGACGGCGCGCCTCCTCATTTTGGAGTAGTAACAGATTTTTTTAATGAAAATTGTTCAAACAGGTGTATTGGAAGAGGTTCAGCAGTTGCTTGATCAGCAAGGTCACCAGACTTAAATCCGTTTGATTACTTTTTAGAGGGAAAGCTGAAAGATTTGGTTTATGGACAAAACGTTGAAACCAGGGAACAACTTGTTGCTAGAATTCTGGATGCCGCAGAAACTATTCGTGCTGATACTGAGACTATTAGTAGAGCTACCACTTGAATTCTAAGAAGAACTAGAGATAGAGAGTAGATAACAATTAGGTGGGTATTTTGAACAACTAAATCAATAAAACGACTTTTTTTTAATTAATTATTGTTTGTATTAGTGGGGTTATCTAAAACTTCAAATGCTTGTAGGTCAGTTACAACAGAGTTTTGGTCACATGTTGATATATGTACATATATCCTCTCGGAACTGAAACCGGTCAAGAGAGCTCTTTAGACCCCAATCGTTTTTAAAGCGGTAAGTCACTCCGCTTCTCATTTCTTTCGTACTTTCTATCATCTATAGGCTGCTATGATTCTTTGCTTTATCGGCGACTTTTTTCCATTCCTTTCTGTCTCTCCATCCCGTTACGCCCATCTTTTGTAAATCACTCACTACTTGATCTCCCCATCTGGTTTTTGATCTTCCCCTGGGCCTGGAATCCTTCGGTTTCCAATTCATTATCTTATCTCTCTTATCTCTTTGTTCTTTCTATTTATATGTCCACACTGTCTTATTCGTTTTGATTTATTGTTCTTACTATATGTTCTGCGTCTGGAATTTTCACTATCTCGAAGTTCATCAGTCTTCTATACTCTTCGTCGTCTTCTTTCTTGAGGCCGCATATTTTTCTAATTCTTTTTCGCTCAAACACTTTTAACTGTTCTTCTTGCATTCGTTAAACACATAGCTAGCAAGCACATATGATTGAGCTGCATAAACTCCCTCAGGTCAGTTTATATAGCCTTAGTTTCGTCGTCTTGCTTGTATTTTTACTTTTAATAATGTCTCTATATTTGTAATACGCGTTGTAACCGGACTGAATTCTTTTTATAATTTCCGTACGTCTGTCGTTTCTGTTGTTTATCATGATTCCGAGGTATTTGAAAGATTTTACTTCTTCATATTCTTGTTCTCCTATTTTGATCTTTAAATGTCTCTCTTCTCTGTTTGACCTACTTATTTTCATGTATTTCGTTTTCTGCTGGTTAACCTCTAGTCCTCTTTTTCTTGCTTCATATAATGGCTTTGTTGTCGTTTTTTCTAGATTTTTCCTATTCCTCGATATTATCGCGATGCCATCTCCGTATGCTATTATTTGAACAAATTTTGATATTATATTTCCCGTTGCTTTACTTCCTTTGATTGCTCCTTCCATAGCAATATTGAACAATGTTGCTGATAGCCCATCCCCTTTTGTCTCCCACCTTTTGTAACTTGTAATGTCTCTGTTCCTTCATATGTAAGTACTGCTGCCTTTGATCCTTCTATCGTCATTTTAATCAGTCTTATTAGTTTTTCAGGTACTTTTTGTGCTCTTGCTCTTTTACTGTCATGCTTCTCTTTAAACTATCAAAAGCTTTTCTGAAGTCTATGAATATTATAAGCAACTCGATGTCAGTTTCATAACATTTTTCTCTCGATGCCATTTTCATAACATTTTGCCATCACTTGTGTTAATACATGTATAGCATCTATTGTTAACTTTTTTTCTGAATCCATTCTGATGTTGTCGTATTAAGCTTTCTGAATATGGTCTCAATCTTCTTAAAATTAGCCTTGTTAATATTTTGTACGCAGTATTCAGCAACGTTATTCGTCTATAGTGTCGACAGTTTTTTAAATCTCCTTTCTCTCTCTCTTCTTTTCTTTGGACGCTATAAATCCTACTTTCCATTCTGCAGGCATCGATTCTTTCCTCCATGTATTCAAAATCAGTTGGTATAAACTTTTTCTCGTCTCATCTTCTGCGTTCTTTATCATTTTGTTACAAATATCATCAGGCCCTGAGGCTTTTCTATTCTTTAAGTCTTTCTGTACTTTGTCAAATTCATTTTTTGAAGGTTCCTCGATTTCTTCATCTCTTACGTTTTCTTCTATAATTTCTTCATTAGAGAGATCATCATTCGGATGTGTTTTTCATATATTCTTCCCACTCTTTCTTGTCTATGTTAGCCGTTATACTCTTTCCCCCTTTTGCTTTCTTATATGTTGATAGAGCTTACTATTATTCTTATTATCTGCTATTTCTTCCATTATTTCTTCTATCCATTTTTGTTTCTTGACTTTCATTAGTTTTATACCATCTTTCCTTATTTTGCTATATATTTTGTAGTCTTCTAATTTTCTAGTTTTTAGCCAACTTATTCTTGCTGTCCTTTTTGTTTTAATCACTGCTTCACATTCTCTGCCAAACCAATCGTTTTTAATTTCCTTCCTTTTTCTTCTCAAAACTCTTTCAGATACTTCAATTACCGTATTTGTCAGTTTACCCCATTCCTCTTCTATGTCTTCGTGTCTATTCTGTTGTTCTAACACTTGTTCAATTTCTTTCTAGTAGTAGTAGTTTGTTAAACTATCTTCTTTAACAGTTATATTCCGCATGAGTTAGGGGTGTATGTCAAATGTCAACTAGTAGCTTTGTAATACCATTTTTTACTTAACAATTAACAATAATAGATTAACTTGACACGTGATTTTTAACAGTCGTTCGTACCGGTTCGTAATACTGTTTTTCATAGACGACGTTACACTTCTCTTTTTAAATTGTCTATATTCCATTTTGTTAGTTATTTTCGTATTTTGATCATTTGTACCCATTAATTTATTTTTGCAATTACTAGGAGATGATCTATATATGTATATACTTGTACCTCTAAATGATCTGACATCTTGAATCATCGTTTCTGTTTTTCTTGTAATTAATACATGATCAATTTGGTTGTCGCTTAATTGTCCTGGGAGAGTCCATGCTTCCTTTTGTGTTTGAACTTAGTACTTGCTATTGTTAAGTCCATTTCTGTTGCCAAATTGCATAATCTCGCTCCGTTTTCGGTTGTTATCTCATGTATTGTTTCCTTTCGAGCTACATTCTTCCAGTATTCTTCTTGTTCTGTTTTTCCATTAAAATCTTTTCCAATTCTTTCGAGTAGTGCTCTTATATTCCAAGTTCCAAATCGTACATTATATCTCACTGAAGGCTAACACCAATAACCTATTACTCTTACTGACTGCAAACACAGGTAGGCACCCCCATCTATGTGGTTGACATTTCTACTAGTATATGCTAACTTATTTATTCTCATAAGTATATCGTATGAAAAATCAGTAATTTAGTAGAAATTTCGTTAAATATAAAATATACCATTACGAAAAAAGAGAGGGATGTAGAATACATTTACTGTAATTGAAAATTGACAATAGAAAAAATTAAAGCAATGTCGGGACATTATCTCAGTCTCATAAGGTAAACAATAAACCTCTAATGCCTATGTATGGATGTAAGTACTTCTCCGTAGATGTTCTGTATGTATTAACTGTAGATGTATTAACATCTTTGACTTTTTTTTTACTAACCATCTTTTGACTTTCTGGAAACGTGTAATGATTTCATATTAAATGCCATCCTGGTATTATAATTTTGCTTTTCAATTTAAACCAAGTGTAATAGTTGCCGAAAATAGAAAGTCTATTATTTTAACAATTTAAGTAATAGGTACAAAATATTTCGTTGCTAGTAGGGGAAAAATGTTAGTGGAGCCATGATATTATACCTTTGTTTAATTAAGTTAATAATGATAATAATTTATTAATTGGTAAATTAATATTTATGAAAACAATGACAAGATACAGAAACAATAATATAAAAGACAACATAGAGGGAAATATAAATACAGTAATGTATGTATGTAACGTTTGAATGAGATAGGTACTTGTACATACTTACGTTAGTAGTAACAAAAAATTTTACAAAATATGTGTGAAAACGTGGATTGTTTAAATTGCATAGCGAACGTGAAAATAATTCTCCAAAAACTTCTTCAAAATTATTATGCGAGTTACCTACTCTATGTAAATATTGTGTTTTGCATACTACGTAAGTTTATAGTATATCTATGTACATACCTGTATGAACTTTCATAAAAGCTTTTTGTGTGACGCCACTTCTTACGATAACGTGTGAGACGGCAATCCGATCTGCTGAGGTATCATTATATTCTAACCAAACTCCTGGACGGTTTTCTAAATACACTTCCAATAAATTGCCTTTTTTGTAGACGCTCAAATGATTCCAAATGTCTTCGCGAATTATATTTTTTTCATTAATCTGTAAACATTAAAATAACTGATGACTTTTCTCTTATCTGCAGGTGCAAGCGATGCACCACATTTGCATAGATTTAGATACGAAAATGCGTAATGCAGTTTTTAATCTTTTTAGTGAAGATCGCGGTAAATTCCATATTTTACGAGCGCAGTACTTCGCCCGGAACAACATGTACTAGTCAATAGAACACAGAGATACTTTTGGAAGTAGTTATGAATTGACAACAAAGAAAGTGTTACACTATTTTCATTTATATGAAGTTTTTGAAAAAAATGGAAAGAAACATCGATCAGCCTGATGATGTTATTGACGTCTTTAGTATATGCTGTACTGTGTTGTTGTACAAACGTTTGATTTGACAACCTTTCGTTGCTGTGATACAACGCTATGCGAAACACTAGACTATTTGGTGTGCTGTTTATTCTGCTATGGTGTGCTATTATTCTCAATTATTTTGTAGCGTAGTTGCGCTAACCGAGCTGTGCGAAAAAGTTCACTAAGTGCACCATAAGCCGCACCTTTAAATGAAGATGTAGCTGAAGTAATCAACAAAATCAACAACTGTTTGAGAACTAATTAATTCGAAAAGCAGCATAACAGATTTCCTTTCCAACACACTGAAAACAAATTAGCGCCCATTCCGAGAATTCACGACTTGTTTGCAATTCTAAATTCACATTTTTTTAATAATTATCAATGCATTTTCAAAATTTGCACAGATGTTAAAACCAAACAGCGATTGAAATTTACAATCAGTTGTAACGTTATTTTTCAACGTTCGTACACCACAAAAAATTATTTACGATATGTTACAGAATTTACTAACTAGATTGCTATGAATTATTAACAATGTAGTGCTGTGTGCTGCAAAACAGTTCGAACATTGAAGGACGCATTAGTTTTATTTCAAAATCGATCCTTTTTTCTTATTATGCTCCTGCACGTTTTTTCTAATTTTTTTGAACTAAAAATACTTTTATTAATTAAAATTCATTAAATTATGAAATTTTATCAATGAATCTGAAAAAAGACAAGTAAACAAAAAGAAATACCTACCGCTGTAATAGCATTTTTTTAAATTATATGATAACTAAATTTTCTTTCGTAGATATTTCAAGCTACGAATGAGATATCGAGATATACCGTTTTCACTAACCTATTTAGGTATCATTGCAGTAAATTTTTATGGAAAAAAGTCATATTATTTCATTTAAGTTTTTTGGAAATTTTGCAATTTCTGTTATTATAAAGTCACTAGATATATAAAGTACCGCAATATACCGCCATTTTGGGTCCAAACGAGCGCGGTAAATTTGAATGTATTTTTCGTATTTCTATGCAGTACGTGTAGTTCAGTGATACACTTTCGGAGTTACCGAAGACAGTTCATTTGGTGATATTGAAATGGATAAAACTGTATCCAGTCTCCTTGCCCGGAAAGTGTGAAGTTACGTTAGGCCTGTTTAGATATGAATAAAATGCATCCAAGTTTTATAAAGAATTTATTGGATATTATAATATATTTACATATTGGCGAACATTATTAACAATAATTTCTATTTATCTCAATATGTACATAAGTGATATTGTGATTATACACATACAAAAGTAATAAGAGAAAGGATGAATTTACTCAATGCAATCAAAATTACAAAAGTATATTGTATTACATTTATAAAGTCATAGTTAGTCATTATAAAGTCAAGTAGTACATTTATAAAAATTTAAACATATTAGAATGATAGTTTCATTGCTTCTATTGTCAATATAAGTCATTTTTTGTCAGTAGTCATATTCCTTTGTTTTAAGGAAAATAATATTCTTGTTTTTAATAAAAAAACTTATGACATTTTGGAATACGGGGCAAATCTTGTAGTTGTTGTATTTGCTCTTGAAATGTTTTCGAATTGACACTACTATTTAATATCAATGTTTCATTCGCACGGTATTTCATTCCACACTTGTGGAAATAGTCAAACAGTTGGACATTTGGATAACATAAATTGGAATCACTTTTACATTGACACAGTTTTGTACATTTTTTTATGTCTTGATATTCATCTTCTGCTGTGGATATGAAACAGCATCATAATTCACAAGTGGAATATTTTTTTACTTCGAATATCAAAGTACCAAGTAAATAATACAATTCTGCTTTTACCGCATCGGTTAGCTCTTGGTTATTTGTCCAAGCCTGGAATAAAGTTAGGTCAACGTTTTCTTCATCGTCGTTCGCTGTTTTTTCTAATTCATTAATCGAATCACAATACTGCAGCAGATGATCTTCATCGCAAATTACACAGCTACCTGGTACCTATACCTGTACATTTTAAAGCCTTTTTCGAACCTGTTTAAACACTGAGATACACAATATGCAGGCATTTTGTTGCAAATGGCAACTATAATAAAACAAAACTCACTTAATCAAATCACCACTAACAAAACACAGACTGAAAGAAAGAAGTTACATAGTGAAAAGAAAACACTCAAAATTAAGGTTATGTGTGTTAAGAGGCTGTCAATACAAGGTAAATATAACCGCCATTTTGGGTCCAAAATGTACTTCTCTCTCTAACACAGGTTCCTTACGTATTGCGGTAACTTAGTGACTTTGTTATTATATCGAAAAGCGCGCTCTAGCGACATCACTAAGAACTAGACATATCATAGGTAAGATGCATTTGATCGAACAATAAATGCTTTTTCCAACGAGACCAAGTACGTTAAAATCCGTTCAGTCATTTAGGAGTTACAGCTGTTTATTCAAAAAACATCGAATTACCCCCACCACTTTATTTTAATAGATAATAACTACTCGAGTAAAGCTTAGCTTTA
Organism: Popillia japonica; assembly: GCA_004785975.1. Classification (NCBI taxonomy): domain Eukaryota; kingdom Metazoa; phylum Arthropoda; class Insecta; order Coleoptera; family Scarabaeidae; genus Popillia; species Popillia japonica. The sequence continues at coordinate 17,664 of SMLS01069508.1, forward strand.
AAAAGTACATATTTTTTGGAAACATGTACTAGGTTAGGTGGATTTCAGTGAAAAATCACTTTAAAGTTTTAAAATGACGGTTACGCCCCCTGGCGACCATCTTGGAAATCTGACAATATTTTCCACGGTCTTCTTCTGTCCACTTTAATAATTTTTTCCGCAAGTCTGTCGGACGAATAATTTACGAGATACAACACTTTGCGTTCTTAGCTGGCCACCCTGTACATGTCAGCCATTGTCATCGACAACATAACCTAAGAACTGCAGTATATTATAATCACAGATCAACTAGATATTTAAAGCAATACAGTTTCAAATATGTATATAGATATATGTAACGTCAAGGAATTGATCAATAATTCCGTGTCAAGTAATTGGAACGTTAGAAGCCCAAAGGGATGACTTATTTCGGAATAATACGAGTACATGACCAAGAACAGTGACAGCTGTAACAAACGATAATTCTTTGCTCAAGCTCTCAAACGATTTAAAATCCCTGAAACCTAAGATTACGAATACGCATCACGTTTAGTAACCCTATTGAATTGTCTGTAGTCGATCTTAAACCTGCATGTCTCCAACTGTTCAGATACCATTACCAAGTTGACAATATCCCTATTTTACACCTGAAAAGACGATTTCATGCTCTGACAGAGTCGTACAAAAAGTCCTTCTGTCGTACCAAAATGTGATTCAATCAATCTGTTCAGAAGTGATACCAGAAGCCAGAACCTACATACATATGTATATGTAGATTTAAGAACATCAATAAAATCAACCAGAATATTAGAAACGAAGTGCCACTTCCGAGAAGAAGTCAACGCCTAAGATGAGAGTAAAATCAAGGTGCGGCATGTTTCGATAATCTTAACGGCATCTTGAAATTTTATCGAAACTTCAAGATGTGAACTTCGAACAACAAATGTCGTGGCTCTGTAACACCATCGTCCTCGGTTTCTTTTTTAACTGCAATAGAATTCAACAACATGCTCACGTTGAATGAAGTATTAGATACCTAATTGGGAAAGTTCCTATACTGTTTACCTTTCGTTTTTAGACAAGACTGTAATTCTAAAAATTCTGTATATGTAGGTACACGGACCTTGTTTAAAACGTACCAAATTCAGTGATAATTCGAGAGAACTTTGCTTAACAAAATAGATCCAGCCATAAAAGTATAAAAATAAAAGACCCTTGAGTAATTCTAGAAGTTACCGGCATCAACTATACACCTCAGTCGCATTACTTATCATACGCTAAATAGCAAGGTCCTAACTCGTTCATTCATCCTGTGTGAAAACCTTCAGAAGCTTTTTGCTTCTAGCTTGGTTGAGACGTGGAGTTACAGTGACTTTCTGACTGCCCTACCTACCTTCTACTTCTGGAGAAACCACTTACGTTAGTGGCAAAATATCGAGTGTGTAGTATGTTTTTCCTTTATTTATTTATTCTTGCGGATTGTTTTATTGTATCTTTTGTTCGCATACATGTACACTACTATTAAGTGGTCAAAATCCGGAAGCCCTTATAGCAGACCGTATATACATATTTCAATAAAACTTAAAAGATACTAATTGATCTTAACTGACCCAGAAAAATATCTTGAAATATATTCATGCTTTTCGTATAAAAATTAACACAAATGTGGGGTCTCGATCTGTATGAAAAACGGTTCTAATTCGAGACCGCCCGTCACTAATTAACATAATAACATCTTTTGCTGCGTTTTTAAATAATTTCAATCGATTTCTATATTACCTCCGCTAGCCTAAAGAAAAAAATTAATTAATTAATGCCATACAACTATTTAGTAAAAATATTGAGCTATCACAGCATTTAATATAATGTTTATATCATTATGGTCAAGCATATTATAGCATTTTCTTGATACTTGTTCGAATCAGTAATTATAAATCTTTATTATTGCTTGGGAAAATTCTCTAAGTAACTGACTTTTCGAAAATTCAATAAATGTTCCAAATTGTTCTGCTTGTTCAGAGAAAGTCAGAAGCACATGGCTTCAACGTTTAAAATTAACTATTAAAAACTTATTATGTAAAAACTTATTATGTATTTGTTTAAAGCAGCTAGTATTTACTAACAAAATACCATTGTATCAAATGGATAAACACGGTGGACTAACACTTACATTAACAACTTTGTTTTTCTCGTTATGATATGAAACAGAATTATACTTACTAGTCTCGTGTAGTTGCTGCACGGAGGGTGAGCATATTTGCCCGGTTTGAAAGGTATTTTTCCTTCTGCACATATTCTAAGAAAATTTCTTGTGCCTTTATTGGCACCAAACCCTAACCAATAACAGTTTCCATATTCTATGTCAAATTCACGATCACATAGTAAAATATGAATTTCTATCCCTTTAAATGAAAACGATATACGAAAACTATCTTGCTTTGGTTCATACACAAGGGTTGGAGGATGCAATTCTAATTCCACCCCTATAATACCTACAAGAATTAAGTCCAATTTAAACAGTAAAGTGAATATTGAATGAATACACACCTTCCCAGCGGAAATCCAATATTGGTGCAATATCCAAATCATCAATCCATTTCACTGTAGAATGCGTATTGAATGCCTGGCACGTTGACTCCATATCACAGAAAAGTTTATTGGAAGGATGAGAACCTGAGACATAATGAATATTGATAATAAATAATTAATGAATTAAAATTTTACGCATTAAATTTTCTAAATATTCAGGACTTGCCGGTATTATCATTACGTAAAGACAACGAAGGGAATGAAAAAATGCCCAAGTTAGA
>SMLS01069509.1:0-12669 GCA_004785975.1 Popillia japonica
TTTTTACTCTAACTTCAACATAACATCGATTTTATTATCATAACATTTCCTATTGATCGGATATTTTTAAAACGTATGGCCATTGACTTCGTACGATACAATGGTCGAATGTAGTTCATATTAGTATTAACATATGATATTTGGCTGCATCTGCCGCTTCTATTGCAAACGTGTACAGTATGGGGTAAGAGAAATAACACCACGCTTCAATTTCAAAGTATTAAATAATTCGTTTTCATCGTTGTTTTCAGTTATTTTCAACTCTACATTTTTGATATGGTTTTTTGATTATTTAAGAAGCCATATGGATGAGTTGTCTTGTACAGTTTGACCAGTTTTTTAGAAATATTTTTTTTTCTCGTTTACGCTTACAGATAGACCCAAGGTGTACTATATGTTTTTGTTTCTAAATCGTTGTAGCTATCATCCCTTAAAAGGATGCTTTGTATATCGCGGATACCTTGTATAGTTTAATTTATACATAACTCTGTAGTCATTTTGACTTATTCATCCATTATATGTAGATATTCCAAAAAGTCAAAATACAATAACCACTTGCAAACATGTGTATGTATATGCAGTGAATATAATAAATCGAAAAAACCAATTTAAAATCCTCTTATTAACCATTTTTGATGTGGAACACCCTGAACAAATTTATTAATTTGTGTTAAAATTTGGAATTTTTGTTAATTTCTGGCCTACACGTTTCCTCTTAATAAATGAACGCAGTTTTACATATTCTGATATTTCCAGATTATGCTTAATTGCCAGGATTTATTTCACCATTAAACAATTAATTTACAGTCCACGAAGTTGTAGATGTTATCTGTAAAGAAAGTTTTAAGAATTATGACTATAACAACAACCAATTAAATTACGTTGCCTTTTCACTTCGTCATTGTACATTCATTGAGTTGAGTTATATTGAGTGATTCTTATTTACAGTTAATTAATACTGGCACATTTATACGTAGAGTTCACAATTGCAGTAACAAGTGAATATCTTTTAGGCATTGTCGTTGTGTACTTACACTGATTTAGATTATATGACCTTGTATTTAGTCGACAATGCTTAAATATTTTACTAATAAATATACATACATATGTGTATGACACATAAATTTTAGTTACAGGACTTCACGTCGTGAGCAATGGCATTTACTAATACCAGTAGCTCAGCTAAATCGGAATAAGTCGGTTTCGAAGTTTACTATTTACTGCTGTAATTAAAATATAATGTTCGTTTGTTTAATGATAAAGTTATGGTAACTGCTGCTGTTGCTATAAATTTTAGTGCAATAAACTATACAACTTAAAAAGCCACTATAGCTGCACACACAACAGAATAAAGGAACTCTAGTTGAAATACAATTTGTTTATAATTACCAAAGCTACATATACATGCGTATCTGTAAGAACCACCACAAATAAAGTTACATTAACTAGATTATTGTTCCTACGTTCAAATATTTTTGTAAAACACTGTAGGTATATAGGTACATGTTGTACATAAATGTAAGATTTGTTAGAAACAAACAACTTACGACACATAATTTGGTGTTGCAAAACAACTTTAATCGCTATTATAATACTCCGCTAGGATATAATATATGGCGATCCTCTTAAAACTGTAGTCTGACGATGTTTATTTAATTACCTAATCGCATCAACAGCTTGTCGTCATCATTACGTGTGAAATAAACAACATGCACATTTTCAATCTATATTACCAATCAAAAACGCGGAAGTAGTTTCAGTAATTGCTCACGCATACAGATATGAGCGGACACGTGTTTGTATAATATCGTATATGTAGATGCTACTAACCTAGCGTTAACGTCATGAGTAGGAAACGTATCTGTTCAGTATTAACATAAATGCTACTCAATAGATTCAGGCCACGGGTTGGCTATATGCATATAAGTTGTTTCCATTATCACGAAACGTGAACCTTGAGATGGATTAGTTCGAGTGGAATCATTAAAAACGGCTTATGTTGGTCCGATTTCTTCACCCGCATGATTCTCTCTTGCTACTGTTTGTGTGTTAAATACACATATAGACGTATATATATGTATGTACATACATATAAATACGGGCACTCATATACATAGTACGTATATTGCAGTGCCGCATTCAGAGATATCGAAGGCCTTGTGCCAATATTTACATGAGAAGATTTTCGAATTGAACAAGCAGTAGCCGATGTATTCATCAAGGTTGACAGGCAATATATGTAAACAAGAAGTTGTGAGGAAGATATGTTGAATAGCACCACTAAACATGTAAATTTGCAGGAATGTTGCAAGTGGAGGACGCATGTCACTGTCACGAACGTCAATATGCTAATTAACACATAATTGGTATTGTGTACCTACATACATACAAACCAAAGAATTACCTGCAGATTGGTTTCATCGATTTTCTGTATTAGGTTTTGAGAGCAATTTAAGTTCACCTGATGCAATAGTGACTTTTTATGAGAAAAATTCAAGGTTTTTATTTCTAGCGGCACACCTTGTAATATGTATGTATGTACATATGTACTTATGTACATATACTGAGCTAGCGACATAGTGGTGGGTACACTTCTTTACTGTTTCAGCAGTAAGACTTTCAAACTCAGGTATTTTCTTTCTGAATTTGAGTTTTTTTATTTTTCAAATTAAACGGAGTCAACATTTTAAACTATTTTACAGGTACAAACCTTATTGATTTAGTCAGAATGTAAAATACTGTTAAAAATATGCCACCACTATTGTATTTTATGTAGTGGAATAACTACAGCAATTGATGTGATACTTAGCTAAAGAACTACATATGTATATAATAAAGGATACGTTAAATCATTCCAATAGCTTGCTACTACCTGCTGCTAATGATACGACTATTTGTCGAGGTGTTGCACAAAACTGTGTCGTTACAGTAATAGCAAGATCACAAATCCAACATAAGAACATACAACGTGCTATAATCCTATCACTTTTAACTACGCCGTTGGTTTTGACTCAACTCTTTCTGAACTCCTGAACATCCATACGCAGCCCAGCTTCTAGGTCCCTAAACTTTTTGATACGGTTCTCTCATGGCTTAATTTGACTATGAAAACATATATTTCGCTCTAGTGTGAAGCAAACTAAAGTATGCCAATTCATTTAGTATCTAGTTTCTTAAAATATCTTATGTATAGAATATCTGATGACTACCTTCGTCGAGGTTCCAATTAGATATTGTTACTGGAACATACATAGTTTCTTATCGTGAAGATCGTCGCAATAAACATAGTGCCAAACTTTTAGCTAATTTATTATCAAGTAGAATAGATTAACCATCTTTGCTTGCTTATACAAGCTTCAATGTGGCAGCGAGAAAGACTAGGATGTCGAATATAAGTATTTGGTAATCACATTGGTAAAAGCACCAGTCTTTCAGATGACTATTAATTGTAATGATCTGTATTCTTGGCTCTGTGATTATACTAGAATTCAATTGGTTCTTCTTTTGTTATGTTTTTGTTGTGTTTTATTTGTACATTTATGTAATACTACTTCACTTGAGTTGTAAAGCTATGCCCTGTAAATAGTCGCAGCATGGACAAATATAGAACATTATCATTACTATTATTGTTACTATTACTATTAAACCGTTTAAAATTAGCACAGGTGTGCTAATTTTTTCGGTATTGACAAAATAGAGTACAAAGAATGACAACTTAAAATAACACAGAAGATATCCAATCCGTGTGTCAAAATGTGTGGAAAAGGCGGCACCACAATCCCTGTCTTAACCATAATCTATCCCAAACAGAGAAGCTAATCTCCCATAAAGAAAGAGGACACAGCCGAAGAATATACATATTTAGAAACTATGGACAACAAGTGGTAGCAGGCTGTTAACTATTATAAATAATATCCTAGGAACAGTTCCTGAATGTGCGCAACAGGCTTGGTCTCAAGCTGTTCGAAAGACTTCAACTGGAATGTGAACTCTAAATAAACATAAATGCGCCATATGGAGAGTAGACTTTCTTGTGGACCTAGCCTAAACTATCTCGCCACCATACATAAATGTCATAGGTCGTTACATGAAATGTACAGCGAATACAAAACAGAAAATTGCAGTTCACGCAGATCTTCATTTGATTTTCGCACATCGCATTTATTTTCGGGGTTAGACTAAGGAGGAGGACTACAAAAGGAGATGAGACAAGAAGCTGCAGTCGTAGTAAAAAGGTGTACATATGTATGTACATCAGGAGGAGTTTTCTGTTTCGAAGAATAGTTTACAGGCAAAAACCGCGCGTTGTTATTAAAACAGTTAGGCATCGAGAGATATGTTTCGTTTTTCTTTAATTAAATTACCTGCTGGATCAAGCTACTAGATCTTTGTCGCTTTCATAAATGTTATAGTTCTATGAATGAGTGCTACTATCGAAGTAACTTTATGCAGCCTACATAGCACTTGAGTGGGACTTTCAACTTCAGTAAAACCTACCGTATAACTGAAAATCAAAAGAGTACAGAAAAAATGAATATAGAAAATCATAAATTAATGGAATTATATTTATTATCATTATCATTAGGATTCTTGCGTAACTATACGCCTAATATATAACGATAAATGTATGGACAATACTTTTCACTATTCTTATTTCCATTCGTATTCAAAAATTTTAGTAACAGCGAATAAAAAAGTATCGGAACCTTGTATAAAGTCTAGACATATACATATACATACATATGTATCTATATTGCGCGAGCTCATAAACAAATCCACGCATATTACAGAAATTAAAGTGTCCCCAAAATGCTGCGAAAAATAGACCGCGTCGCAGTACCGAACGGAGTCTATCAAAAACAAAAAAGAAAACAGAAACAGGTCGTCTCCAAATCCGCTTATTTATACCTAACTGTGGATCTGCGTAGTACGGTAGCTCGATAAAAAACTATAAACATAACGATGTCTTTTATAAGATTACGGAGTTACGACATCGACTTTCTTAAATAGCTTCCTAGCCGATTTATGGTCGACTGTAGTTTTGCTGCCATAAAACCTGTAATTGTTTAGATGAATAAATTTCCTCGTCGCGCAGATAGAATCCGTCCACTAGTATACCATAATTACCATAGGAGCTAGATTTATTTTAGTAATCTTGCATCGATTTTAGGACACAAGTAGAAATTTTGTTTCGCGGAGCTTGGTTAATGATGTACGGATACTCAATTTCATGATGTAAAATTTAAGCCTGTGACACAATTTATATGTATTTATACGCTTGCAAAAGATAAAGGATTAAATCAATAATTCAATTTAAGATAATAATTTGCTATATGCAACAATCTCATTAGAAATAAAATATGTTGGATTACAGTTTGTAAGCGTCAACGAAAGTTTAACCTTCTACTGGCGTGGTGATATTTTTATACCTAGCTGGCGTCGTGGTGCCTATACGAAACCACAAATTTTTACATGTGTGTGTGTGTGTACGTATACATATCTAACTTTCCAAATAAATTACATAAAAAAAAATCTAAAATCATATGAATTCTTACGAAAAACGCAATAAATATTCCAATAAGTAAGAACATGTCAAATACACAAACATTCCTTTATTCACAAAAAAAAAACAGTGTAACAGATACTGAACATGTTGTACATGTTGTTATTTCAAAATATAAAGTTTATCCTACAAAAAGATGTGTAAAACTCTTAAAAACATACTCATTTAAAAAAAAAGCAAAGAGCAAAGTTGCTATTCTGCGCATTGTCTACATATATGTACATATTAGCAATACCTATGGCCGTAACTGATTTCGGTCAACGTCTGTCGCAAGCTAAGTACCTTATTTGAAGGTAGATGGAGCCACATGCTGATACTATGACAATAATAGAGGGCTAATATTATCTGCAGGGGTCTCAGCGACCCCACAACGCCAGTAGAAGGTTAATGTAGTATGTAATTATAAATTCTGGTCTGAATTTGAAAATTTACGTTTTATTGGAGCAATAAATATAGAAATTAATTATTAAGAAATAAATACAATCTAATTTATATTCAAAATACAATCGCTTTTGTACTAATCAAAAACACCTATTTCAGTGATTTGCCAAGAATCTCATAATTTCCTTAAATTGCTGCAATATTATACGTAAGTACATATATGTACATATGTGATGACGTTTTACGAGTTCGAGGTGTGAATTAAGTGTGGTAGTAATAGTCTACAAATTGTTGTGTTGTTTAAAGTTCTTTTAGGAATATTATATTGCAGCACGTATACAGTTAAACCGGCTCCTCTTTTCCAAGATAAGCGTTTAGCCTGCAATTTATATAGGTTAGTGTTACGACTAATTCTTGACTAATTCTTAAAATTCACACATCGTCTCTGTTATAGCTTTTTAAGTATATTCCCTTCGTTTTCACAAAAAAAAACTGTGCAGTAATACGTCGTGGACTTAGAGACACACATGATAAATCAGCAAATCGAAAATGTTAAAGTAATTGATCTTAACTAATGCTTACTTGTATAAAATCTTTGTAAAATCTTGTTTGAGCATTAGCAGTATGTCATACAGTAATTTATAATTCTACAGGTACCATTTTTATCAAGTATTTAACATAAGAACAACTATTTTACAATTGTTTTTTGATCTAAAAATAGTATAGTAGGGGACAGTTGGTTAAAACGGGATGGGAGGGTAAAACGGCCATACCGCCACAACAATGAGTAGAACCATCAGTCTACTGATGACGAAATCTATCACTCAGTGTTGCAAACCACAATAGTGAAGTTACTCCAAGTCTGTGAGAGAAAAGGTGGAATGAAAAAAGTGAGATTATACAATTTTGTTTAAACGTTCATTTCATGCATTTTTTTTTAGTTTTGACTGCAGAGCAGGTAACGATGAGTATAGTATATGAGTATATGTTATTTCTACTTCTACTTTTTAATCTTTAATTAAAGTGTCATCGCTGTATGTACCAAAAAGGCAATCATTTATTTTTAAATGTACTGTTGTATAAAACGGCGTACGATGCAGTCGGCTAAAACAGAATACTATCCCATATTACCGAAGGCATTTTTTATTAATACAACTAAAGAAAAAATATATGGTTTTCCACTCAGGTATAAATCACAATGGAGATATATAACCTAAAGGCAAAATATGCACCAAGTTTAAACGAAGTCATAGAGGGTAAAATGGGGTATCTAAAGGTTTTCAAGTAGAAGCTCCTCGTTCTACTCTTGAACTTAAGTTAAGTAAATATGGAAAGGAGAGCTTCACCGCAAAGAGTCATTGAAGAAAAAATTGAGGCGCTACGCACTAATATTCTCTCCAGAACAGATTTATGAAAAAAAGTTTGAGTTACCTTAAGCTTAATTCACACATATAGGGTCGTGCATAAACCGTGCACGGACCGCGTTGGGTCACGATAAGGCTGTGGCAATTCACATATGTGCGGCTGTGCATCGACAGTGCGCCGATCGTGCCGTGTTGCGAAAGGACGGCGGCATCTCTTAATAGAGTAGAGACACAATTAGAGAAGTACATATGTCGTCATCGGCGCAAAGGAATAATTTTCGTCGGTCGAGTCTATTATTACGCGGTATTTGAAAAAAAGAGGTGGAAGGGTATTACGTTCAGTAGCGTGCTATAAAATAGTAGCGTCTGTAATTGTTGTGATGATCGTAGTTATTGACGTTGTGGTTATTGTAATCTGTCACCTAAGACACGTTATCGTTACTATCGCTACGAGAAAAAGAAAATTTATTAATTTCCATTAGTTCACAGTCATGAAATTTTTTGTTTTATTTTTTACCATTTTAAGTACCTTTATTTGTTTAAACTACCGACGCCACTAATATATTTTGCTCGCGCAGCTAACGATATATGTACTTCTGTATTTGAGTCTATTCTACCAGAGTCAATTTAACTTAGACAAGATGGATTCTGGCGAGGAAAGCGTAATTATTGCTTGTGCAGGATATATGGTGCTTGCGGGTGAAAATAAGGGAAATATTGGGTTCATAAGTTATGGAGAGCGCGGGACAAAAAAGGCGAATTTCATACGATTTTTACAAATTAAGAGATGATCTGGCGAAATTTTATAAATATTTTAGGATGAGCCCTCCAAAGTTATATAACTTGTTGCAGATAATTAAGCCAAAAATTCAAAAACGAATATGACCAAATTGGCGAAGTATGGACCCTATCACGTCAGCGCCTTTGATGGTTTGTTGCAATTCACACCTATAGTCTCGTGCATCGACTGTGTTCGTACCGAGTTGCTCCTCAAAGTGATCGAAGACGACACGATCGTAGTCTAGTCGGTGCACAGTCCCATAGGTGTGAATGAGAAGTGGTCGCTTTCGTATAATTTATATGGAAAAATCGTTTTTGCAATTTTGCACGGTCTTATGCATGACCCTGTACATATGTGTGAATTAAGCTTTAGTAGTTAAAACAAAGTTTTTTTTATTCTCGATATTTTAGATCGCAACAATAAAGTAATCTTCAAGTTTTCGTGTTTGTAAAATGTCATATTACATTCATATTTTCCTTGGCTTGAAAAATAAAAATCGTCATCAACCGAGCTAAGAAAACGAATGATGGAAAAAAAATTATAAAATTTTTTAGAAACACTACCTGAGACTCGGATGTTTTCAGGACCGCTCGACTGCTAAAGTAAATGTTCGAAGTTGCGACCGCCGACACGTATGCATAAATGAGCGCGTCCTGGTCACGAATTCGCGCAATAGATTCGTAAATATTATTTCTCAAGTCATCGATATTATTTACTTCTCTGTTGTAAACCAAGTCGTTCAAATGTCCCCAAAAAAGGAAATCTAATGGATTTAGGTCCGGAGAACGAGGTGGCCAAGCTACCGGTCCTCCACGACCAATCCAAAAATCACCGAAAGTGTTATCTAGATAATGCACACGCTGAAGATGAAAGGGGTCCATATGTAAGAACCATATCACTAAACTCGTTGTTTGTATAATGATAAGGCATTTTCACAAAGATTAAACAAAAGTCACACGACATTAAGTAATAAACTGAAAATACTCATAAATTATTATACAAATACATTTAACGGAACTATTAAATGTAAATTAATGTAAGTAGTTATACGGTAAACGAATAAAAATACTGGCAAGGAAGCATAATGCATTAACCACTGCAAACTGATAGACTAATGATGTTGAAGTAGCAAGCAAGATCGAATAATCAACAGCTGTGCGTTTATAGGGATCAATGTGTAGTTCAGCAGAAAGTCGAATTCATCAATGACCTACCTCAACAATATTGTTTTCTTTTAGTGCTATCGTACTGCTGACGATATCATAAAGATCGGCTATTCAGTTTTAACGTGTAAAGGCCCACCTAAAAACATTTGCTGATTTGTTAAATAATTTTTTTATGCATTTGCTAACATTTTTTATTATTTTTTCTTTGGTTTTATTCTGTTTCCTATGTTATATACAACTAGTATTTCAATTTTGTAAGACAAGTATCCGAGCACCCTGTATAGTCATAGATATTTATAACGTAGAGCTATCATTGTGACCGTTAGAGATACAACAAAATTATGGGATTGTTTCAGTATTGCTTCAGTAGACTTATGTCGTCGTTTATTAAATTGGTCGGTATTGTGCAGCTAATTAAGAATGTATTTGGTGCAATTCGTTGAACTTCAAAACCCCTAACTTGATTCAATAAATACATTTTCAACATTGACAAACAATTATCTAGAATTATGTTGCATTGACTGCTGTAGGTTGGTGGTTCTGCGACTAGGTGGCTAGAAATTGTAGTACTCCGAATATAATTGGCGTTGCTTGCACAACTTTTTAACTAAGAGGATGTTAGTAATGCCTGTTTAGTTAGTTTTTTCTTTTCACCCGAGGGAGATCTAGGAACATCGGAAATTTCCATGCGTCTCTATACACTGCAGCCTAAAAGGCTTATTGTGTCCTCAACTAAAATTTTGCCTGACTGAAGGTATTCCAACCTCCAGCAGTGATTTTTTATGTGTCAAACATCGCATTGACACAGGACCTACGGTTTTACTTCCTTATCCGAGAAGAAGGCATGTTTCTTATTTTTATCCGATTTAAAAATTACCAGACTCAGCTAGGGCGTGAACCTCCGACCCTTGGGTTGAAAAGCGAACATGCTAACCATTCAACCACCGAGCCTGGGTAGTTAGTTTAGAGGATCTATTGTTTCCGTATTTATTTTCAACCTTATGCAACTCACAGTTTATTCATGCAGAGAACGATCATGTTAGCAATTAGGATATCTAAGATTTCTAGCACTTACGGTTCGGTTATGTTGGTGAAAGAATCAATGCTGTCTTCATTGTGGTTGGCTACAATATTTTCTTGATATTTTTAAGCTATCTTTTACTATCTCAATACCACATTCAATTTTTTAAATTATTACACTACAAGTAAATTTATTACAAGTATATGACAACAAGCAACTATTTATGTATAATACATACAGAAATACAGAATTTTATCAAAAGTGACTTTACTGATTTTTAAGTCTAAAGTATTCTCTGCAGCTATCTAAAAATTTCAGCAAGATCAAAATGAAAATTAATTTCCAAGTTGTAAAATATTTATCTAATATCATTCCATTCCTGTAATACTTCATAGCATTGTATGTATTTGTGAACAACGCAATGTTATGCATGGGGATGCAGCTTTAAACACCATTTTTTTGTCACATTAAATTAAGCTTACTTGTAACCTATACTTACCTATGAACCAGAGTTACGAAGATTAGATCAGAAAAATTAGAATATATTTTTATTGTTCTTATTTATAACCATATTTTTCAATTATCTATTTATTCAGGATAAAAAATAGTATGTAAACAATGTAACTTCTTTTATTGGTGTAATATCTTCAAACATTTACAAAATTATATCAAACATTTTTTGTTTCCTAGCATAGGCATTAATAAATAAAAATGCTGTAAGATCCATAGCGGTTGTTTGAATAAACAAGTGTTAAAATACTTCCCACTATCCCATTTTTCTTTACACATAGCTAACGACTCACCATTTATTATTGCATCTTTACATTAATCCAAAAGACTTATGTATTTGTGTCTCGTCATCCGAAAATATTATCAGTCTGTTATATGTTCTGTGTGAAGCTCTAACTGTAAATTTATGGTCGAAAATCGTGTAACGGTAAGCATGTATGCATATTTCGTTAATCTCTGCACTGTACAAAACAGTATTTTCGTGTTCAGTGGGGAAAAAGGTTGTAAAAACGCGCAATTTATCAATGCTTTAATATCGATGTGTATGACAGGCCCGTTGCATCCGCGCCGCATTGTCATATCGGTTTATTAGTTTCCATTAGTTTGTCCATTTTGATAGATACTATTGGACTGCCTACTGCTGTGGGTTCCGTGTTTTATCAGTATTAACTCATATACAGACCTATAGACGTTGTACTGTATCCATTAACAAACACATATATCTATGCATTTAACACATATACGTGTCGATAGTATGCATACCATACAACTAAACGTCGAAGTACTTTAAAATGCATGTTTTTTATTTTAATGCCTAATTGAAACCGCGCTCCGACCATCAATATGATTTTCATTGTGTCAACAGAGGCTAGGGTTATTAATCTGAATATAAAGACTGATGGGTTACCCATTACACATAAACATTAAAGTTGGGAAAATATTCTGTACAGTCTGTAATAATTTTCATTATTATTGAACACATTATTTTTCTATTCTATACAGGGTTACCTTTAAATATGTATTAAACTACCTGAATCTGGAAACTAGATATAAATGTGTAATTGAAACTTAAAAAGAGATTTATTTGTACCGTATCACAAGTTTGCAAATCTTTAACGTCCAAAATGCAGTTGAAGACGGTCCATTTCTTTGTTTCCTGTGTTTATTAAATACTGTATTTTTCAGGATCACGCATATGGAAGGAAAAAATCCATAAGAAATTTTTTGGTGGTAGAAATAGTGAATAGAATAGTGAGAGTATTGAAACGCAGCTGGTGAATGTTGTGATAATTGAAAATACCATCCTTTGTGATCGCAGATTCGTTAGCGGAGAAAGTTACTGAAGCAACATCTGGCTGTTAAACTTCTCTACTATGAAAGAAGTGACAGAAGGTAACTTCGGTGGGAAAAATTCCAGTTACGTTAATCTATGGACATGTTTTCAAAATTTGATGCACGGTAGTTTGAGACACATTTACTTGGTGTGCTAAGTTTCTTGTGCTAATACCGCGATTCGCTTCCATTAACATTAACATGTTTGCATGTTCATGCACATGGAATTAAACAGTGACTCAACCCTAAAATCGCTCATTAAACGAGGGAACTAAGTCTATATACCTTGTAACAGTTCCAAGTTCATGTCACATATGGTTCCTAGATGAAAATTAAAGTTTGTCCGTGTAGTTCTGTAGTTCTGTAGATTTTGAATTATTATAACTTTTAACAAATGAAGTTAGTACAAAAACTTAACGAAATCTAATTGTTTAAGGAATGGGAGTTTATTGTATTTATGGAAGCAAAGTTGTTGTCATTACAATTACTTACACGAGTGTCCAAACGAAATTATGGAATTTGGAGGTCATATTGAGCATTTGCCATAACTG